>JBAMBQ010003790.1:0-14412 GCA_037044495.1 Stegana nigrithorax
CTGATATTTATCATATTTAGGAATATGATTTGAATTTACTTAGAATCAATAAATCCAAAATTTGGTAACGATATCTTAATAAACAAAAAAGTTTTTTTCAGTAAATGTTGTTTTTCGGCCGATCCTTCCTATGGCAGCTATATGTTATAGTAAACCGATATTTATAATATTCGGGAATATGATTGGATATTACTTAGAATTGTTAAATCTAAAATTTGATAACGATAGCTTAATATACAAAAAAGTTTTTCTCAGTAAATGTTGTTTCTCGGCCGATCGTTCCTATGGCAGCTATATGATATAGTGAACCGATATACATAATTTTTAGATATGTGATTGGACATTAGGTAAAACAATTAAATCCCAAATTTGGTAAACATATCTTAAAAAATAAAGCGGTTTTTGTTACTAAATATGGCTTTTCTGCCGATCATTCCTATGGCAGCTATATGTTATAGGTTGAATATCGAAAAAAAAATTAAACTCGTTATGCCTATGGACTAGGAGAGTCTTCGTGCCAAATTTGGTGGTTGTAGGTCTTACCGTTTCTGAGATCCGTTTGTTCATACAGACAGACGGACAGACGGACATGGCTAGATCGACTCGCCTTTCGATGCTGATCAAGAATATATATACTTTGGGGGGTCTGCCACGCCTCCTTCTGCCTGTTACATACATTTGCACAACTTTAATATACCCTTTACCATTTTTTAGTACAGGGTATAAAAATTAACAAATTAAAATTTAATTTATTCGTTATCAAGCTAGCAGCAGTAAATTAAAACTGTGACACAGTTTACAGATTTACAAAAATTAATAAATATTATGAGAATTAAACAACAACAAATTTTTTTTAACTGCAAGAAAATTATTTATTGTTAATGGAAATATATGTATCAGTACATATATTTTCTAGGCTCAATCAAGAAGCCGACAATTAAGGCATTAATAAAATGATGCAAATGTAAATAAGAGATTATTTAGATTGTATAAATATTTAAAGAGAAGTTATTGTTAATGAGATATTGTATCAGTACAATTATTTTCTAGGCTTAATCAAGAAGCCGACAATCTCAACTTTAATAAAATGCAAATGTCACTAGGAGGCCACCTTATTCGAAAAATTCAATATGTATTAATAATACCATGATAACCCCTTTAGCAGAGAAACTGATCCTTAAAAGTAGTAGACATAGATGAGAGAAATAATTGCAACCTAATCAAACACAACAGATTAAAGTTATTACACGATAGCGAATAAATATGCATAATACCATATCAAACATTAAAACAAAAAAAAAAACCTAAAAGTCTACCAGTAGACTGGTAGCGAGTACCTGCGCTCCACGCAGTTACATTGTAACATAGTTTTATGTTTATATTTTAAATTTTATTTTTTAATTTTATTAAAGCTTTAAGTTCAATATTATTTTTATGAAAGTTAACTATGTACGAGTTAATAAAGCAAGGCTGGGCAACCCTTAGGAGTACTAATGAAGTTAAATTAAACAAAGGCTTTACTGTCAATTTCGCTCACATTCTATTCTGTGCTCAAAGACAAAACTTCATATCAACATGCGGCACAAAACGTCCGTAACAACAACAACGACAATTAGTTGTTGTAATTGAACGTTTTTTCATAGCAATAGCAAACAGTAAGTATTCAAAACGTTCGTAACAACAACAATGACAATTAGTTGTTGTAAATGAACGTTTTTTTCATAGCAATAGCAAACAGTAAGCATTCAAATCGTTCGTAACAACAACAACGACAATTAGTTGTTGTAATTGAACGATTTTTCATAGCAGGCGATCGACAAGCACAGACGAACGTATGCACACTCAGCGACTGAGAGTCGGAGAACGTATTAAACAACGACCGTCGGGCTTGGTTGCTTGCTGCCGACTGAGCGCACTACGCATGCATGTAAATTTCACAATGCGAAAATGCTGCCGAATGAACTTCGGCCTTGTTTTCAACACAAACTATATTACTTCGTTCTTTACAAGTTGCTTGGTTTGTCAACGGCAGAGACTCGGCAGAGTTTTGTTTTATAGTTTTGTATGGTGACGGTGACGAGTGACGGTGACGGTGACTCAGCAAATTTGTACTGAACACCCTCGTTACCGAGAGGATAGACATAAAACTATGTCAAAAAAAAATCAAATAAAAAATAAATATATATAATTGGAAATAAAAATAATAATAACATTTTTTAAAACCAAGAGAAACCTAGAATATTCACTCCCGTAATGATTTATATTATAAAGGGAGGTGTAGGGTAAAATATATAGAATAGTTAATATTAACTGATTGTAAGTTATTTACAACTGATTGATGTTATTTAAGTGTTTTGTTGAATATTCTTACACGCTATTTATACATAATAAACAAATTTTTTGAAACCAAGAAAAACCTAGAATAATCACTCCTGTCATAATTCTTGTTCAAAAGGGAGGTTTAGTGAATATATATATACAATATTTGTTAATTACCAATTCACCCTAATTATAGGCTTACCAGCTAGCAAGTAGTAAGTTCAGATGTAGTAACAGTAATTTAAGTTTAATATTAATATCAATTTATGTATAAATACCAAATAGGAATGTTCAATAATGAATTAATAAAGCACTGATGCAAGAAGCATATACTTCTATCATTACACTAGGTCTTCCACCACTGCAATGGCGAGTGGTCTGCAATCACGAAGAAATCCTGGCCTTTGACATATGGTCGGATTTTCTTAATGTCATAAATGACGGCTAGACATTCGAGTTCGGTCACACTATAGTTACGATGCGCTTTGTTCAGTCTCAACGACATATAGGCAATCAGTAATTCGATTCCTTCGTCATTTCTCTGTGCTAACACGCAGCCAAGGCGACAATAAGAATTGTTTGCTAAAGTCAGTCGTAACCAGTACTGGAGCAACCGTCAGTCGATTCTTTAGTTCAGCAAAACCGTCGCCGTCGGCGTCGTTCCATTCGAGAGTTTTCTACTACTTAGTAGTTCAGTTAGGGGAATACTAACGGAAGCATAGATATCGACGAACCATCGATACCAGCCTGCCAAACCCAAAAACCGTCTCAGCTGTTTCAGTTTGGTTGGTACTGGAAAATTTTTTATAGCGGCAATTTTTGTGGATCAGTTTTGATCTTACCTTCCCCGACAACAAATCCTAAATAATTGATTTCAGTCAAGCAAAACTTAGACTTACTGACGTTAATTGTAGTATTGGCTTTTTTCAATGTAGGTGAGAATCAAGGTCATCGCCAATAGGTCGTCCAAGTACACGAACGGGATTACCTTGTCCATCAGCCTAAACAATGTCCGGGGCCCATTACACTGTCCAAAGGGCAATACCTTATGCTGGTATAATGTCCACTCAAGATTCCGTCTATGTGCGGAAGGGGATATGGGTCTATGCGCGTACACTTATTAACCTAGCGGAAGTCTAAACATTATCTATGTTTAGCTTCTGGCTTGACTAAAACACAAATTTTCGGGGCTATTTGATGGCTCTATTATATCCTGCTCTAGCATCTGGTCGATCTCCTCAAACATAAGCTATTTTATTGCAGGGGATACCGGCCAGTGCCGCTGCTTAACCGATCTAGCTTCTATAACATCGACCACATGGGTAATAAGACTTGTTTTCCCCACCCCATCGCGTTCGTATGACGGAAGCTGCTCGATCACCGCAGTCAGTCGCTTCTGATCTCTTGGTGAGAGTTGGTGTCTGGGCACTTCGACTGGGGAATCTTCTCCAAACTATAATTCCGCTATAACCGGGACCCGGAGGAGGTTTGTTAAAGAGAATTTCTCCCAAAAATCAATACCTAGATCAGCGTTTTGATTTAGCGCGGGTATAATAAAAGAATCTATCGGCCTTGTTGACTTTTGATAGGTGATCAAACATGTGAGTTTGCCTATCACATGACTAATATTGCCTTCGGCGGTTTTGACACCACCCTTACATTTACGTAAGTTCCAAATTCCAAAGCTGATTTGTTTCCCAGTCAACTGATGGAGGCTCCCGAATCTAAGAGTGCGATATACTACCTATATGGACATCAGTGTACATGCGGTTGTCTTTATCGGTGAATAACGATGCAACTAGCTTCGCCTTACTCGCTACTAAGGACTTCCATAGCCATCTAAGGTGGATGATTGATTGTTTGGGCAAAATATGGAAACTTAAGACATGCGCCGAAAAATTGTTGTCTGGCTGATCGGTATTCAGCTACACTGACATGTAGTGGTTTATTGCTATAGCGATTGGTTTTATGTGACAGAACGACTACCGTAGCTTTTCCGAGGTAAGCTGAGTCTTTCTGACAGCTAGCCTCGCTCATTCTATTGGGGAATGCGATCAGTTGGTTGAAGTTTGCGCCTCTCTCGATCGGTTTCCCGTGGGGTTGCACTTTATACACTGTGGTTTGAAAACATTCTTGGTATCACATCCATAACATAAATCATGTCAAGGCCCTAAACGGTTGTCGAATCGATGATCCGGTTGGTCACAGTTAGAACACTTAATATCTCTTGATATTACCTCATTGACCTGTCTATTTTCGGTTGAATCCTCGTCCCACGCACACTCGGATATATTACGCCAGTGCGGGCCCAGATTCTTTACAATTGAAACTTTCTGATCCTTGTGGAATCGTATTTTCTCCTTTAGCTGTTGTAAAGTCTATAAGGGCAAGTGCAGTTGCTCATGGCGCAGGCCAGGATTCGAATTATCGGTTAGTAATCTAACGAGTTCTTGCTCGCTAATACTTCTTAATAGTTTATAGCGTGCTATACCAGAGCTTCAAGTTCAAATCCCAGCGTTGAAGAAATATTTAAGGTTGTTTATTTATTTTTATAAAATGTTAACACTACTGGATATATCAATTGAGGTCATACTCGATCGACATCTCTTCGTTCACAGTAAGTCAAGAGCAGAAGCAATCAGGATCACGGAGATCACTGGCCATGAAGGCAATCATCCTAGCATAACTATTTAATATAAGGAATATAGGTAAGGAAATATTTCAATTAATAATTTATATTTTACATAATCCACTGGTGTACTTATTTCATACGGAACATTAGTATTGCTACCCACCTCAACCAAGAATTATAAATTTCTGCAACGAACTCTGGACGCAGCAAGCCTACCCCGGCTAGCCACTTCGTTACAAGCCAAATATCTTCGTGTCTAAGTCCTCATTCTGCTCCCTAAAAGCAAACGAGAACTCGTCCCACCCGAACCTAGGATTCTTACAGTGGTAGGCCCAGAAACAACTAAATGCTTTGCCGCTCTATAGGGAGTGTAAATTATCGCATACCTGTCTGAAATCATGGGCTAAAGTTTGTGCCGTTAAAGCGTTCACCCGGTATAGAAACCTGGATGCTGACAATCCTTCACTTGAGCCTTCGAATTTTAATCTCCAGCCATAAATAATACTACCCACCTTTTCTGAAGGAAGTGAGGCTGCATAGCGAGCGCTGTCATGAGCCATCGATGGCGACGGTCTTCGGTATCGGGGTTCTCGGTTATCGCTGAAGGGTCGTTCGGATTGTGTCAATCCGGGATTATCCGAAATGCAGCCGCAAGGTCCAGGAGCAGATCGCACAATCGTTGCTACGTGGAAAATTGCTTCTGCCGGATACCGACCTAGCACAAGGAAGTGAAGGAATGTGAGCTAGGTGTGGGGCGCTCTCCATTGAATGTTTGGGTTTTTGTTTTGTTTGTGTTGTTAGGTTACCCAAACACGGTCAGCCAATCCGGTATTACCCGAATTTCAGGTGGAAGGTCCTGGGGGGGATCATCCGATATGCAATCGCAAAATCCAGAGATTATTTGGTGCATCCGATACAGACAACTTTCCCGTTTCTGGTCCGCCAATGCGCTACGCGCACCTATTACCTACAAAAAAGGAAGAAGAAATAACAAACCAACATTCCTACAGAGGGAGACAGTTAGCCTATTAGGAAATAGTCAGTGTGAGCTTTTGTTTCCTGCCGCTGCCAATACCCGCCCTACCAATGGTAGCCCATCAGCAAAAGGATCATGGCTTCCCCGTTCCCATTAGAAACTCCTAAATAGCAAAGGAACTCCGAGTTATTCCAGCCAATGAGAACGACAAAATTGTTACTTCATTTTAACTATAGATATATACAATATATATATTCATATTCAATTCAATCCGCATACTTAAACCAATAGTAGACGACTAACTGATCCGCGATTTAATACGAGGTTTCTGTAGCTTAAATAAATACACCTACATAAACCTATAAACTTCTGGCCAATGCCTTTCAAACTTATGATGGCTATTCTCACTAAACTACACAAAAAAATTTTAGCTCAACCAGTACTGATTCCGAATGACTGTCTGCAGTAACTATCGATATTCACGCCCCGATTATTGTAAAAATACATATGGAAAGTCGCATAAATCACAAAAAAAAAAAATGTAAATTCCATATTTACGACACTCCGCTGGTAGATGGGCGCAACTGGTGACGAAGCTGTAAAGGAACTTAAATTGAATGCAATTTCGCCACTTATCAAAATATATGCCCACCCTGTATATTCTAAGCAACATAGGAAAAGTAAAGTTTTACTTAATATTTCATACAGGTGTATTTTCTGCCCTGCGAGAGACGCTTCTGGGCGCAATCACATTGCTACGCAGCGCAAAATGATTGCAAGTTGATACCTTTTATTAGGGTTACATTGTTGTTGTAATTATTATTGAGCTCAAACTTTCTGCGTTTAGACACACGTCTGTTTTTGTCATTTGCCGAAATAAAAGAGATATGAGCTACTCGCTTTGCATTATTTATTACGCGTTTCTCGCTCCGTTGCGGTATACTTCCAACAGCTTCTCACTCGTCTAAGCGGGAAAGACAGTAATCAATGTACACCACTATAGAGGTGCATTTTGCAGTTCGTTGCTCGTTTTAAAATCAAGGTTAAAGCGAGTTAATTAAATACGTGCGTAATTTGGGGCGTCTCTGTGTCAGTATGCCGAGCCGTCAGCGCTTAGACATTATTTGAACTCTGTACCAATAAATGGTAAAGGGCATATTAAAATTGTGCAAATGTATGTAACAGGCAAAAAAAGGCTTGGCAGACCCCATTAGATATATATATTCTTGATCCGCATCGAAAGGCGAGTCAATAGAGCCATGCCCGCCTGTTCGTATAAACGCACGGATCTCGGAAAAGGTAAGAACTACAATCACAAAATTTGGCACGGAGACTGACAATCCATAGGCATAACGATATTCGACCTATAACACATAGCTTCCATAGGAACGATTGGACGAAAACCCATATTTAGTAAAAAAAAACCCATATTTTGTTTTTCAAGATATCTTTACCAAATATTGGATTCAATAGTTTAAGCTAATGTGAAATTATACATCTCAATATTATATATATCGGTTTGCTATATCATATAGCTGTCATAGGAACGTTCGGCCGAAAAACAACATTTACTGAGAAAAACTTTTTTGTTTATAAAGATATTGTTACCAAATTTGGGATTAAATGATTATAAATAATATCCAATCATATTCCATAGGCACGATCGGCCGAAAAATGGCTTTTACCAAAAAAAAAAAAATAATATCCTTGCACAATGAATACAAAATGTTAAAGCAAAAAAAAAATATATTCAGTTTTGGATTGGGTACAGGGTTTTCTATAGTCGAATACGCCCTGCCTTTATGTTTCTCTGGTCTGTGCTTGCGCTGATAAGCGCAACTGTATGTTTATGTGCTTTTTCACATTTTTCATCATTATTCATGTAAACATGTTAACATCTGCATGTTCGCTCGCTTGCATATGAATGTCGACGTCATCATGTGTAAGCAATGATCCGCACGCATGAATCAGCATTCACAGAGGCGCCAACCTAGCGATCTCAACATTACCTATGCTGATATGCAATGGTTCTTCAAGTCGTGACGACACTGCCTTTATTTTATTGTAACCAAGATCTCGCCGAGTACAACACTTCGCATATGTTGCATATATTTTGCAAATGTTGCAAATTTTTGTCACATTTTCTTGCAATTCTTTTGCATATACTTTGCATAATTTTTGCACATCTTTTGCGTATTTTCGATATGCATTAAAATTTGTTATATTTGAACGATAAAGCGGCTAATTACAAATTTTGATACTAATCTGATAAAAAATATGCAAATATGCAAAATCCGAGGTTTACCAATCATATACCTGAATATGATAACTATCGGTTAAATATAACATACGATCGGTCAAAACATGGCTTTTGCTAAGAAAAACATTTTTTGTTTCTTGAGATATCGTTAATACAACATTTTTTAAGTTCAAAAAAAAGGTAACAGAATTGAAAGGCAAGATGCTTCACAGATGAAGTTGGGAGACGCACAAAATAATGCGCATTGTCTTGTGCGTGGTCGTCTGCAGCGTAGAGAAGAGAGAGATAAAAACTGCTTTACCGATTGTACTGATTTGTGAGCGAATATAAAATGTACTCATCTATGAAATAATAAGAAAACAACAGAGAGAGTAGATTTCGCTCAGACAACATTTCATGTGGCTCACGTATACACACATATTGCTGTGTAATACTCATAGATCGTTGCCTTGCTTAGCTGCTGCTAATAAGGGTGGAAACATTAAAATATTCCGAGACAGATTTTAAACGAATGTTGTTGTGGCAGTATGCCAGTAATATGAGTGACCACTGATATGTTTATTACTACTGATTTTTATAACTTTTATCGCCGATGTTGTACTACTGTATACCGGTGATAATAGTGCAAAAGTGAATTGCTTTGTTTCTTTCCTACTTCACATACATTATAAATAGAAACGAAAACTTCATTATTAACATTTTGTGCAGCAGTTTCACTTCAATAGTTTGCTTATGTGGGTGTGGAACATCACTTATTTTTAATTTTGGAATGGGTAAATGGTATTCTATAGTCGGATACGCCTGACTATTGGTCCCGCCTTTATGGTTTCTTTTACTTCTTTTCGGTTTGATTTGTAAAGCTCACTCAAGCTATACACGGAGATCCCCACTTATGCTTTATCCATAAAAAGCCTGTTTTTTTTTTATTTCTTATTTTTTTTTTTCTTTTAACTTTTCGTAACTGGTAGGGCATTTGTTTTGTCATAGAGACTATTAATGTATACAGAGTCAGTAGCTCTTACAAGTTGAAATGAACATATTTTGGCATTTCACAAATATTTTTGTTGTTGAATTAGTCGGTGCCCATAATTCTTGTTGCACTGAATTATGTCGCTTTCTGCTTTTTATGTGAACTTAGTGTGAAAAGGCCATCGAATTGAATTTGTACTTATACACATTTGGACAACATCATCTGCAGTATGTTTATACACACACTATTCAATGAATTTGTCCTGATTTTAGAAGTTTCAATTGTAAAGCTAGTTTTAATAAAATTTTTTTTTTTGCATTTCACAAAATAATGCTTCTTCTTCTTAATTGTTATGGGAATTTTAATTCTCAAAGCCGTTTCTCAACATTATAAAACAAATGCATTGATGATACAATGTAAATAAAAAATGAAATATATATAAGAATGCATATGTCAATTTAAGGATTTTAACATAATTTCCACTTGGTACGCATATCGACGTACCACTTGGTTTATATGCACGCCCAAAAAATGCAATACCAACTCTTTCGTCTTGGGTTATGAAATTCATCATTCAATATATTATGGAAAGGGGCCTTTCATTTCAACAGTCATAATTTACGTCTACCACAGGCAAACGACGGCCGAATGCACATCGGCACGGCACAAGGACTAAGCTCATTGTGCATGCACGCACTTTGCGCAATACACAAGTGCAGGCGAATGACTTTCGGCTTTTATTTCCCATAATACATTTGCTAAAAACGAAGCTTCAAATTCAATTTATGAAATAATTAAGGTATAATATTTTTATTCAATGTTAATATTATATCATGCGCTCATAATTGCGAAAAAAAAAAAACAAAATCAGAATGAAATAAAATTCAGCACAATCGTGGGGTCCAACAGCATTTAGGCAAGGGAGACAATAACATGCGGGAAGAAAAGTCACACAACCCATGAAAAACGAATACAAAAACAAAAAAAAATAAGAAGGAAATAACGATTGTAGTTAAATCAAGGACTTGACTAGCATGAATCAGGCCACGGGCAGTGTAACTTTAATTTAACTAAAACAGACAGAAAAACGACCGCGGGATTCGATTTTATAATCAGAACTAAACTTTAATGTGTAATAAAAAATGCTTAAAACTAAATTTACTAAAAAAAAACGCAAAAGGGAATATAAAAATAAACAGTTAGTTTACTTAAATTAAGGTAGTCATGCAACCTTTGACCAAACATTCCGGCCCCGTTGAAAGTATGTACCGGACTTTGAAGAGATCGATAACGAAGCTAGCTTGAAGATAGTGCGGCGAATTATCAGAGCAGTTTTGACATCAGCCACTCTGGTATGACCATCCCTTCCGGCAATGGATACGGTAATGCGGCCCAACATCCAGCGTTGTGGTGGTACATTGTCTTCGTGTACCAGTACCATGTCGCCAACAGAAATAGTATATGATGTCTTTGTCCACTTGCATTGTGCTTGCAGCTCGTGCAGATATTCGAGCGACCAGCGCCGCCAGAAATGTTGTTTAATTGCGCTGATCAGTCTCCAGCGCGCCAGTCTTGTGATGTCATCGGCGGCAAGCGTGTATTCTGGTATTGTTCGCAGAGCGTCGCCAACAAAAAAATGCCCTGAAGATCGTTTGAATCTGATGATATCAGCTTTTCAAAGGTTAGATGAGCATTCTTCAATGTGCGGTTGAGGAGACCCTTAGCGCTTTTGACGGCTGCCTCCCAAAGGCCTCTAAAGTGAGGAGCTCTTGGTGGAATAAAACGAAAGGTTATAAATTCATTTGCACAATAGTTGAGAATTTGTTTTTTAGTTTCCTGAACAGAAAGGCTTTCAATTTCTTTAGCTGATTTGAAGCCCCGGTAAAGATAGTAGCGTTGTCACAGAAAATCTCAGAAGAAGAGCTTCGTCTGGCGACCATATGCTTCAAAGCCATCAGGAATGCATCTGTTGAAAGTTCGGACACGAACTCGATGTGTATAGCTTTCGTAGTGAAACAAAGGGCCAGCATGGCAGTTTCTACGATGGGTGTGCTGAACGTATTTTGGTAAAAAGTCGTTGTTGGAAGAAGTATCGGGTGCTTTTGAGCGAGTGGCAGATTTGACAGCTCCTAGCGTCCATCGACCTTGAGTAGTTCCAACCCCTCTGTTATCTGTGGAAATGGGGTCAAATGTTTCAGCTGACTGCTGGCCACTCTGCCCTTAAATAATGCTGAATTATCTTCAGAAAATGTAGTTGTTGAATGTTCCAAATAATGAAATATAGGGAGCGTTGGAGTTCCTGAGGTGAATATGACAAATTTTCAATTGTGAATAGTTTTCTAGTCATGACCGAATCATGAGTCGAACAAGCAAAGCTCCGAATCATAGACAGCGACTGTAAGAGCTGATGTTGTGCAAAGCTGCAAGTAGATAATTGGCGGCGGCTGTAGCGATAAACGTAAATTTGCGGTTCTCTTGGTTAAGAACGTCCACAAGTAATTCTCTTCCATTATCTGATGGCCAACAATCATAATCTAATATAAGGTTTGAAGGTCCTTTACACCACATCGATTCCTGAAACTCAGAAACCGTGCATCCTCTGGAAACAAGATCCGATGGGTTTTGATGCGTCGGTATGAATCTCCAATGGCAGCCGGCTGATTCGTCCTGTATTTCAGAAATGCGGTTGCCGACAAACATAGATAATGTTTTGGAGTATTGTGGAATCCAATGTAGCACAATTTGTGAATCAGTGCACAAATACGTTGAGTGAGGTAAGTGCAGAGAATTCCCAATGATTTTCTATGAAATTGCGACAGCAAGAAGGCGCCGCACAGCTCCAGTTTAGGTAATGATAATTTTTTGACGGATGCCATTTTTATTTCGACGTGATTATCTGGACCTTTACTCTACCATCCGAATCAACAGTTCGTGCATAGATGCTGCATCCATATGGTATTTTGAGTGTGCTCATCGATGATAGTGATGCGACGAACTATGTTCATGTACGATGAATATTCTGGGGAACTGATTAATCCCACTACAGTTTCTGAATCCAGATTATAATAGGAGCCTCAAGTCCTAGTGGATCAAATAGCGAAGATAATATCGAAAGTATTGATCGTTTAGTGACAGTATTCGAGTTACATCTAGGCATAAATGTGTACGAAAATACATCTTGACGTTGATTCCATCTCAATCCTAATTTGCTACTTACGCTGTTGTTTTCCAGATTTAAATTTGTGGTCCGGTCTTCCATAAACATTTCATAGTTAGAGTGCCATTTTGCTAGTTCGAGCTTACCGTTGCGCAATATTTCAATGGCATCGGTTTTGATTTGATGAATTCCTCCGCAAAGAAAATCATCCATATAAAACGATGATATTATAGCACTCGCGCCAACCTTGTGTTTGTCCATGTGTAGATCAGGCAAGTATGTCAAACTACGAACGGCGAGATGTGGTGCTGCAGCGGTTTCATAGGCAACTGTGTTTAGCTGAAATGTACGTAATGGATCCTCCTGTGAGTTCCTCCAAATAATATATTGAAAACTTCTTAATAGGCGTCTACGAAGATCTGCCTGAATATTTTAACAATATTGGCGGTCATCGTGTATCGGTATGTTCTAAAGCATAATAAATATATATAAATATTTATAGATCATTCTGTATAAATAGCCCAACCATAAGTAGGTCATTCAGCGACTTCTGCGTGGTCGTCTTACAAGATGCGTCGAACACCACTCGTAGCTTAGTAGAGGTACTCGTTGGGTTTTGCACACAATGATGTGGTATATAACAGTGTTGTTCTTCTAGGTTTGGATTCGTCACTAAACCACAAGTCTACCTTGTGATTATTGGCGAGTATTTTTAACAAAACTGTCCTCGCACTCCTGTTGCTCTCGTGCGCCATTTTATTGATGTATTTAAAATTTAAAAAGATTATAAATATAGTATATTCACAAAGATGATTAACAACGGATTTCCAACTATCTCTGTTGCGTGCTAATGCAGCGAAGTTCATTCATAGATTTTCGTGATTTCTGCTGCAACAGTCCTCCTCCACGTCATTTTGAGTCTCCCCCTGGATCTTGCGCCTTGGGGGTTCCATTCCATTATGGCATGGGGTATTTGTCGTAGTTTTGCGAAGAGTATGTCCCAGCCATCCGAATTTTCGTTCTGTATAACTATTTCAATTGGGTCCTGCTCGCAGATTTTCCAGAGTCGCTGATTGTTAACCGTTCTTGGCCACCAAATTCGCATAATAGTATGTAGACATCGGTTGATGAACCCTTGAAATTTCCTCATATTTGTAGTTGTATAGTGCCAAGTCTCGCAGCCAAATAGCAAGACAGATTTTATACAAGATTTTTTTACCCGAACGCGGCCTTGACTTTTATAATTCTATGCTCTATGTCGGTAAGTGTTCCCCCCGTTTGTGGTTACTTGGCTACCAAAGTATTTGAATAGTTCTCCGTCTTCGATGTCGTTTCCTTCGATTTTAAGATGGGTGTTAGTGGTGGTATTTAATGGCATGCTTTTGGTCTTCCTGCAATTAATATGCAAACCAACTTTTTTATGACTTCGCAGTTAGTTTGTCTAGTTGAGTTTGTATATCAGATCAGCGATTCGTTAGCAGTGCTACATCATCGGCGTATTCCAAGTCACTTAATTTTCTGTTCAGCATGCAGTTGAGTCCTGTGTTTCCGATTTCTGCAGATTCAAGGACTAAGTCCAGGACATTGATAAACAGCAGCGGAGATAGCGCACATCCTTGCCTAACACCGCTCTTACATGCAAAAGACTCGCTTAGCTGTCCGTTGTGTAGAACCCTTCTAGTGGAATCCTCATAGCTGGCCTTGATGACGTTGACGATTTTTTGCGGAACTCCTCTAGCGCTTAGTGCTAGCCAGATGGTATTACGATCTAGAGCATCGAACGCTTTTAAATTGTCCATGAAGGCTATATATAGTGGCGCGTTGAATTCTGCAGATTGCTCAATTAATATGCGTACTGTATTAATAAGGTCAGTGCACAATTTCTCTGGAAGAAACCCGGCTTCATTTTTTCTAAGAAGCTTACAAATGCGCCATAGACGTTCCATATTTTCGAATAGGATATGCTTCATAGTAGCCTATACAATTGTGTACAAAAGGTTAATGTCTTTGTAGACAAAGACATTAACCTTTTGTACACAATTGTATAGGCTACTATGAAGCATATCCTATTCGAAAATATGGAACGTCTATGGCGCAT
>JBAMBQ010003791.1:0-14737 GCA_037044495.1 Stegana nigrithorax
GTGGGAGTTGTGTGTCTGTGGCTGTGTGTGTTTGTGTGTGTGTGTGTGTGTGCCTGTGCCTGTGTCTGTCTTTGCGTAGGTGCTTGCCTATATTTGATTTGCGTTGAATTGCATTGACCACACGTAAGCGACACAAACAGCATCCTTGCCTGCAATGAAGCTGCTGCTGCTGCTGCTTAAGTGGATTTATGTGAATTTCACATGCAGCCACGCAGGCAGGCAGGCAGCCCGGCAGCTAAATCTGGCTACTGTGCGGCAAATGCAGCACAAATAAAATAAATTTGCATGCATTGAACTTTAGTTTTTTTTTTTTTTTATAACATAAAAAAAAAATAAAAAATAAATGTATACAGTCGCAGTTCCCTTTAACGAACTATTCTATAATATATTGCGCGCTATAAAAACTTTTTAACTTTGTTGTAAAATTTTAGTGTATATTGTCTCTATAATAAATTTCTTTCTTTGTCTTAATAATAAAAATTTATTATATTTTTTTTTTCCTTTATTTTTTTTGTCAAGCAAAGTTTGGGGAATCCGTAAAAATGCAACTGTCACAATTTTGTCATGATTAGGCAGTTTTAACACTTCTAAATAATTTTTGAAGTATGGCAATAATATGGGATTTACTCTTGCATTTTATTATGCCCTACAGCTTTGTTTTTATTTGTTGTTGTTGCCTTTAAGGTACATTTTAGAGACGTTCGACTGTAAAACCAAAAACTGTGCATAAAAATCAAATTTAAATATTTTAAATTGCACAATTTATGCGCTAAGGCAGCATTCTATGCCTTTTATGGCTATTGAAATAGTTTTTTTTTTTTTAGTTTATATATATTTTTTTTTTGTTGCTCGTTTTAAAACATTTTTGTTTTTTTGGTTTTATATATTTTTGTAGGTTTATTTGCACAGGGGTTGGCTGAGTGCTGCCACCGCGCCTTAAACTAAATACATAGGCGTGTGTTTTTTGTTTGGCTTTTGTTACGGGAGTTTGTTCCAAAATTGTGCACCCAAATATGCATGTTCGCATACACACTCTAGTACTTTTGTTAATTTATTCATGAGCAAGCATATTCAAGCATTTCCGAGCACTGGCTGCAGCACTCATGGCAAGTGTATGTGTATGTGTGTGTGTGTGCGTCACTTTTAAGCGCATAATCCAAGCTTAGCACGCTCTGTTGAGCATTTTGTGCCTTGCCTAAAGGGCCTAAAAAGCACCCGAGTGCTGTTTGCTGCTGGCTTACAGTGGCTGCCACAAAGCAACTACACGGCGTAAACTAAGTCATTTGCTGCCAACAATACGTAAGTACATACGTACTTGTACGTATACGTAAACAAAGCGTAGCACACTATACGTATTACGTAAGTAGTTGCACCCGCACACTGGCATTTAATGGCATACATTTTTCAACTTGCAAGGCAAGGCGACAATGCAGGCTGCTGCTCCATTGCATGGCTACTAGGACTCTGCGTTGCACACTAAGTGTGAAACTTTTTGCAATGTGCTAAGCTTTCAACAAACAAACAAGCCGACTGACAGGCAGGCGGGCTGATACGAGCACAGCGAGGCTGGCTGGGGCAGGTGAAAAGTCGATTAAACAGCTAAGCATGCCAGCAAGCAGCAGATAAGCAAATTTACTATATCTACGTCGATATGCGCCTTAAAATGCAAACCAATAATGCCAACAAAAAGAAAGATTGAATCCTGTTAATCAGTACGAGGGTAAGTCAGGAAGTTATGACAAAAGCATAGTAGAGCACAACTTTTCTTATGTTTCTTAACAAAGTCTAATTTTGAAGAGCGTTTTCTGCTGCATTGTATATAAAAGATAAAGGACCCCTCTGTTCTCCATATGAGCTCCTGCCATGCATTATTAGACTGTGAAATCCCTTTTTTGTTGGACACTCATCGTTAGTTAATGTTTGTCCCTTCAGGAGGTATGTTTGTCAAGTGCGTTAAAGTTTTTTCCGAAAAACGTTTATGGTTCTAGCAAAACTGTCTGCTCAAGCAAGTCTGCATTAGAAGAGTTGTCTGCCAGTATAAATTAAAAATGTTTCTTTCAAAGCCTTTCGTCATCAGTTGTTTACATTTGTTTGTCTTGTTTAGTTTCATATTGCCATGTGCCATGCACGCTTGATCTGAAGTAGTACCCTACGCTTAACGGTACAATTGCCCTGCCGAGGCTTAGTCTTGCCATAGCTTTGAGTTTGTTTGTGTTGCTGTTACCTTAATCGCTCATATACGTCACATTTTCATCAAGCAGATGGAATATAAAACACCCGAAAAAAAAAAAAAAATGAAACCGAAAAAAAAAAAATACCAAAGTTTGTGGGTGTGATTAATGTCTGAACGACGAAAGTCAATATTGTATGTGAGTTGTCGCGACATGTTGTCTCAGCAGTGCGCGGTACTCATCTCATTTCAACACTCCTTTTGAGGCGTTTTGTTTAGCTGAAATTCACGCCGCGATGACAATAGCATAACGTACTCGGAGCTATCGTTGACCCAAATCTTGAAATACTTTTATGCCACATGCAGTCTGAGATATTTTAATCCTACACATTTAAGCTCTTGTGAGTGCACACACACACACACACAACACACACATACACGAAGGCACACAAACACACGAATTTGCATAATGCAGCAGCAGGCGCCCATTAAGCGGCTACGTTGAAGTTGTGACTACACTTAGGCGGCTTATTTTTTTTTATCGTCATTCATTCAGTTTTTGCTCTTTTTCTGTTGTTGGTTGGTTTTTTAATTTTTGACTAAGGGAATTAGGAGTTACGGATAAGCATCGCTTCATTTCGTTGCTGATTGAGTTTTAACGGAAATTGTGCGCCGATGACTTATGGCAAATGTTATCAGCTGCTGTCTAATGCTGCCTGCTGCCTGCTGCACTCTGCCTGCCGCTGTGGCTGAGGACGTGGGTGTCGCTGCTCGGGCATCGCTGCTCTGGTCACTTTAAGCGCCAATAAGTCAAACTGACCGACTGCGTTGCTCATTAGGGCAAATGCGCATGCGTAAGTGCTGTGGCCGTCTGTTTTTCTTTCTTTATGCAAATGCGGCTTATTTGCATATTACGAGGTTCACTCGAAAAGTTGTTAGAAAAATATATTTAATAGTTGCTAGTGTCTGCTGGCTTACTTTCTAATAACTTTTGAGACAACTCTCGTACGGCACATACTGCACATGCTGTTATACGCATGCAAAGTCTGACAGACAGACAAAACTGTGCTTTGGCAGCTTTTTTTCTTTTTTTTTTCTTTTCTTAACTGCGAATTTTTGCTGTGCTGCACACACAAGTAACCACAAACGGAAGTCAAGTGGACACTTTATGTTTACCTGCTCAAGCATTTTACTTAACTGATTGCCGACTTTCTTATAGTTTGTGTTTATTTTTTTTTTATTTTGGAGTTGTTGTTTTTTCAACACTTGCTTTGTTTATTTGTGCTTAAGGAAGCCCGTCAAGGTGCAGCCACTGGCAGTCAGTCAGAGTTTCGTTGTAAGTGATTTGCATGCCATGTTGGCATTTGGCCAAAGTGCTACGTGCGGCAACTAACAAAGCTGCAATACGCAAATACAACAGCAACAACAAATGCAAACACAAACACAATTCCACAGCTAAGGATCTGCTGTTGCTTGTGTTTTTGTTATTTTTTCTGTTGCTGTTGCTGTCATGTTGTACATATTTTATTTACATATTTATATTGATTGTTTTTTTTTCTTCTGCCTTTTTGGTTTTTTTTTATATTTTTTTTTTATATTATTCTTTGAGCATTTTTTGTTGCGCTGTTAATTATACAAATTACTTATGCCAAATATTTGACTGTAAGACATAATATTTCGTCAAATGTTATTCACATGCTTTGGTCAACTTTTAATGGCTTGGCCACCATGCCGCCAATGGCGAGATAATATGTTGGCGCTATGCAGGAATTGGCGTTGATTACATTATACATATTTATTTATTTATTTATATACTATAGTTGTTGTTGTTGTTGTTGTTTTTGGCATTGTGCGCCGCCACCTGCCAGCGCAGAAATAGGTTCTATTTATCAAAGTATAACAAAGCGCTCGGCACAAAGCTGTTGTAAAACGCTCCCCAAATAGGGTGTGTGTGTGTGTGTGTGTATGTGTATGTGTGTGTGAGTTGAGCTTAGCACAGCTATGTGTGTTATGGCATTTTCGCTGTTTTTATTGTTATGCTTATTGTGTCTTGTTTTTGTTGTTTTTGCTGTTGTTGTGCAGTTTTCCATTGAGACACGAAAAAGTTTGCGTTAAAAGCAAACGTTAGGGAAAAACTTTTAATTAGAAAACAAGTACAAGCAAAAAAAAAAAATAAAAGAAACACAAAAAACCAAATAAAAATGGCCACGTAACAAAACGAAATAAAATAAAAAAACGAAAAAAAAAAAAGAAAATAATAAAACTGTAACAAATAGAAAAACTCAGCGCCGGTGTATATAGGCAAAAACAACCTTTTTCTTGTACGCTTTAGAAATTTGCCAAAATAAATTGCACGAAAAAATGTGCGGCCATAAAACTTCTTTTTATTATTTTTGTTCTAATGCTCTTATTATTTTGTGTTTTTATTTTTTGCTCATTTTCATGTTTGCGTATAATAAAAATTGCTTTGGCTAGGTTATGGCTATTTTGCAGCAGCAGAGCATGCCGAATGTGCTCAAGTGCTGCCAATCTGCTGCGCAGTTGCTGCCATGCACATGCGACGCGTATAAGAGCAAAATCCATATGCATATGTCAGCCACTGATTAAAAAGGTATACATCATAACTTGCCGACGTCGCTGCTGCCTTGGCTGCCGCCATCGCCGCCGCCTTGCCAGATGCACACGATGTTGGATTTTTGTTTTTTTTTTTTTTCTTGAATTGATTTCACTAAGTTTAGTTGCCACAGAGCTGCGCTGCCGCACCCAAATAAAAGTGCCAGAGCGTTGCCATTTGCCGTCGGCCGACACCTATTGGCAGCAGCAGCAGCAGCAGCAGCAGCAGTAATATTTGTTAAGGCCGCGTGCGTGTTTCCTGTCAAAGACATTTCGCCTTTTCGCTTTGTCACAATTTCTTTTTTTTTTTTTTTACTTTTTTAAATTGCTGCTATGCGTATTTTCACTGGGTGTAGATACCGCTCTCTGTCTGTCTGTCTGTCCGTCCAATAATCTGTGTGTGTGTGTGTTGTGTGTTTGCACATGATTGAACTGACACTTTAGGTGCTGTGACAGACGCACTTGAAATGAACAAAGTGGCATTTTTTGTAATTGGAAAACAAGTTCAGGCAGCACGGCAGTACAGCGTCGGGGCGTGTGCGGCTTTAATTTTTATTTTTAGCGCGTTTTGTGTGAACAAAAAAAAAAAAATAAAAATTTTATGAAATAAAAATTACTGTACAAAAATATTAGAAATATTCTTGCGCTTTTGAGCACGCAGAAGAAGGGTCAAATGTTGTTGGCACTCTGGCGCTGCACTCTGACAGTCTGTTGTTGTTTTGATGGTTTCTTAATTTTTTTAATGCGCTATTTACATGCAACGTGCCTATAAAAATGTCATATAAAAACCCAAGTGCATATTTGTGTGCGTAGGCGCTGCTGCTGTTGCTGCTGCACATTCGTATCAATCAAAAATTAAGCGCGTTTTCGGTCTAACAACGCCAAGAGCCAAGGGCAGGCTGGCTGTTAATTAAAACACGCACAGAAAATAAAAAAAAAAGAGAGAACAAAAAAAAAAAAAAAAAAGATAAAAATTAAAAGTCAGCCCTAATAAAAATATTATGTATAACGCTTACATAAGTTCCGTTGCATTTAGCAACTGCGCGCATAAATCTAGTTAAGTGCCATTGTGTGGCTACGTGGATGTGCGTGAGAATTCAACATTTTCCATATAGACGTCATATGCATGATGTCCCTTGTCTTTTGAGTTTTATCTTTTTTTTTCGTTTCGTTTCGTTTTTCTTTTTTTTTTTATTACGTGCAAGTTGCCGCAAGTGCAGCCAGCTGCTCAATTCCGCTTGACACGCTCGATTGCAACACACATTTCCTTCACGCGTGTAATGCTATTTGCCTCATAATTTGCGCTTTTGATGAACTTTTTGAGTGCATGTGGGATTTTTAATTTGAGCGTATGCAGACTACACCTACGCAATGTTACACTACACACACACACATACACAAAAATATAGAAAAAATATAATGATAAAAAAAAAAAAAACAGAACTTAGTTTTATTGTTAGTAACATAGAGCAGAGCAGAGCAGAGCGCATATATGCATGTATATACATATGAGTATAAGTTTCTATTTGCTTAGGTGTTTTTAGCACCTGCTGGGGAAAACCGTTGTTTAATGTTTTAATTGGAAAAGCGGTTAATGTGCGCTAAATGCGTGTATACCAATGTTTAGATAAACGCGCCGTCAAACCCAATTAGCACAAACTGATGGGCTTTAATGGATCGTAAATGACTAAAACTACATGACGTTTTATTAGAAAAAACAACAAATTGGAACAAATAAAAAAAAAAACAACGTATATAAAAATGTTGTCACGCAAAAAATAGAATAAAAAAATCAACATATTTAATTTTAATTTTAGCGCTTTGCAAGGCGGGTAAACAAAAACTTAGCTACTTATAGGCATAAGGAGCATCAGGCTATCTTGATACTAGCATAAAAAAATGCACTACTGCACTGTATACAAACGATTAATGTTCGTTTTTTATAAAAAGAAGACCTAAGTATGAATATGACACATACACGATGGCATGTATTACTGTTACTTAGATAGTTTAGCAGCAATTAATGTACGGCAAGAAATCTTAATAAAATTACTAAGCAAAACTTCGCCATCAATCAATTAAAAATGTAAAAGTAAACTCTCTGTCTGTTCCCATTGTTAGTTACTCTACACAACATGCTTAACAAGAGAACCATACACCATATATGAAAGTCATTGTTGTTATAAATACTTAATATAAAAGTTAGCAGACTAAGAGGTCATACTTAAATTCATTAATTTTAACACCATGTAAAAAAAAACTAAAATCGCATTAAAAAAATGTTAGGTAAAGCGTATGATAATTTATTATTTATTGTAACATAGCAGCCATTGCTATAAGAATATACAGTCTTGGCCATAATATTAAGCACACTTTGTGTGGTCAACTGTCTGCGATTGAAATATTGAACGCTTTGGGTGTTTTGATGTTTGTTTTGATGCTGGTTTATGTTTTTAAGTTTGTCGAAATAAGCAAAATCCATTATAAATAGTTAAAAATGCAACTAAACATAGCCAAACAAATTTTGTATATATGTGTATATAATTTTGTGCTAAAAATAATTCAATTTCGCGCTTGAAACCGGTTGCCAAAGACACTCTAGTGTCTGGCATAATAACAGAGATTTAGCTAATTGGCTTATTAAAAAAAAAAAATAAAAAATAATGATGAATGAAGACATAATATAAAAAAAAAAAAAAACGTGCCAATAAAAAAAAAAAAAGAAAAACCTAAATAAATAAAAAAAAAACACTAACAGATACAAACAAAGACGCTTGGCACAGCAAATTAATTTTTGGTTTTTATTGAAGCATCAATGCCAAGAAGAAGCAACTAAAAATTTGTGTTAAGTGTACAGAATCCAAGCTAAAGGTCAAATGAAAATACTTATAAGGGGGGGAAAAAACACATAATAATAGTAATAAAAAAAGAAAGACGGAAAAAAAAATAAAAATAATAAGTAAAAGCAAAACATTTTATTTGCGTCACTTGGCAATCAGCGCCTTCAGTTGCTGACAAGTTTTGCGCCTTTTTGCTTATTTTATCAGTCAAATGTTTTGTATATTTAACAAAGCAACAACAAATTGAAAAGAAGAAAAAAAAAAAAAAACAATAAAAGAAAAGAAAGCAGTGTAATGAAAAAGGCAAGCAAAGAAATGAATGAACTAAGCAGCGAGGCAATGAGGTAAGCAGACGGCGTGGCTGGGAGGTAGTGAGGCAAAGAATGGGTGTAGGCAGGCAGGCATGCGTAGCAAAAGTAAAAGGAAGCGTGCATAAGTCCCCATTGACCTTTATCGCGAAAGTCATTAACGGAACTTGAGAACGATTCGCACGAATTGGGGACAAAATTGTGTAAGAGCAATACGCAAACATAACAAAAAAATAAAAAAATAAATAAATAAGGAGGAAAACAAAAAACACAAACGCAGGAAAAACAAAAAAAAATATATATATATAAAACGATACAAAAACAGCAAAATACTAACAACAACAACAACAACGCAAAGCGACAAGAAAAATATGGCATTGCATGCATATCGGCAGCAGCAGCATTTTTTTCTGTTTTTTATGTTTTTTTTTTTCGGTTTTTGTTTTTTTGGCTACAGCATGAAATTTAAGTGGAGCACATTGCTGACGTGCCTGCTGTTGTTGTTCTTGCACATTGCTGTTGTTGTTGTTGTTGTTGTAATTTGGTTGGTAGCATGTAAAGAGATACTCACTTGCGCGCCAAACGTTTCCGTATGCCAGCGAACATTATTGCTGTTTGTCCTTTGACTTTGTCTTTCGCCTTTGCCGACTTGCTGTGCGTTATTGCAGTCTTTTTGCGTGTGTGCGTTGGTGTGCCTGTGCGCGTGTGTGTGTGTGTTTGTCTTTGCTTAAATGCGCAACTTCCGGCGTAGCAAAAAACGTTTAAAAAAAACGCATAAAGACGCGCAATCGAAATTAAAAAAAATAATCACTTTTAATTAATTAAATACGCGAACGCGTAAGGCGCACAAAGCTTAAAACGAAAAAAAAAAAACGCACTACGATTTTTCACAAGGATTTCAAGGTTGCTTGTCCAAAATCTGCACGGCATAAATAATGTTACTGCATTAACGTTGTTGGCAGAGTAGTCTGCATTGTGTTGTTAAAAGTCAAGCGGCAATATAATAATACAAAAAGCAAAAACAAATAAAAATATTAAGCAAAACCGAATAAAGCTAAAACGCGCGCAGCTGGTTACAAAACGCGGCGAGAGCAGCACAGCAACAATAACAGAAGAAAAACAGAAACGACAAAAAAAAAAAAAATACAAAATCAAAAACGAAAAAAGCAAAAATTAATTATCTTAAGTAAAAGGCGCTGAGCTGGCAAACATGACGCGCATGCTGCTGTTTGTTGTTGTTGCTGTTTGTTGTAGCAGTTCTGGCAGCAGATGAAGCGTTGTTGCTTAAACCGACACTTTTTATACGTTGACGCTGTTTGTTGTATTTTGTATTTTTGTGTGTTGTTGTAGCTATTGTTGCTGTAGCAGTAGCAGCCGTTATAGCAGTTCTGGCAGCAGATGAAGCGTTGATGCTTAAACCGACACTTTGACGTTTATTAAATTACTTTATGATTTGTTTTCTTCTTCTTATTGTTCTTCTTCTTATTGTTGTTGTTGAATTGTTTGTCTTCAGTATTTTGTTTTTTTTTATTTTTTTTTTAGATTTTGTTCTGCGGTCGGTTCACTCGTTTGTTCATCAAATCTTTGACTGACTTTTGCGCTTTTAATTTTTTTTTTAATTAAAATTCATTTATTTATTGCTTTATGATTTCTCGTTGTTTTTTTCTTTTCTTTGCATCTCAATTAAAAATGTGACATATGCATTTTTTTTTTTTGTTAATACAAAATATTTCTTCTTTTTTTTTAATACTTAATTTTTTTGTTGCACTTTTGCTGCAATTGGCTGCGTTGCATCCTTTTTATTGTTGTTGAATTAAATACGCGTAATGCTTGTTGTAGTTGTTGTTGTGGTCGTCGTCGTTGGTTTTTGGTGATTTATTTTATTTATATTTCGTTTGATAATTTGTCTTGTCTCAAATGCAGCATTTGTTGCATATAATGACGTCGTTCGTGTCGTTGTCGTCGCCGGCGTTGTTTGTGGCTTTTCGTGTGGCAGCTGCACGCTGTTGTGCCGCCAAGGCTGTAAAGAGTTAAAGCGGAAAATTCACACATTATTTTTTGTTTTTTTTTTTTTTTTGGCATTTTGTTTTGTTAATTTATTTATGCATTCAACAACAAAGACATTTTTTATGTGTTAAGTTTTTTATGCCTGGTTTTGCATTAATTTTTGTTTTTCGTTTTGGTGGTGGGGAAAGTTTTTCGTGCATTTAATGAAGTGTCGAGTGACAAATTAAAAACAGTAGGCGCAGCCAAACAAGTTGTAGATTTATTAGTAAG
This sequence comes from Stegana nigrithorax, assembly GCA_037044495.1. NCBI lineage: Eukaryota > Metazoa > Arthropoda > Insecta > Diptera > Drosophilidae > Stegana > Stegana nigrithorax. Next base: position 10,209 of record JBAMBQ010003791.1, read on the forward strand.
CATTTATTATTATGCTTTTTGGGGGTTGTTAGCAGCGTGTGATCTATGGTACTGCCTCCGCCTCCGTTACAGCGCATAATGTCTAGAGCACAGCGGATAGATGGTAGGTAAGGGGTTGGTTTTGGAAAGTTACTCTATGACTTAATGTAGTCTCAAGTGTGCAGTTCTGCGGCTTGGGAACGCAACATATATTCTGTCACAATAGTAATGCCCCTTACATAAGCAGCCAAACTGAAGTTGTGAAGATGTTGCCACAAACAACAAATACCCCAGAGAAAGTCACTAATGGGATACTGTTTATATTTCTATTTAAATTGCATAATGGGTTTGCCTAAAATCCTGTTAGGTCATATAGTCTGCCTGCTCTTGAACTCATTGTTGATTGTGCGCTAAGTGTTTTGTTTCGCAAAAGATAGGTATTATATTTATATTATTATAGACTATATAGCATCCTTTCGTTTCACAGCTACTTTGTTTGTTTTCATGTCACAGAAATCTGATAGTACTGTAAGGACTTTGACCTTATTGTTAGGGTCTTTTGCTGATCCTGACGTAAAATATTGAGAACTAGGCTAAGTGTGAAAAGGGACTTTTGTTGCTTAATGACCAACATAAACGACGAATTTTACTACTAAGGAGAGATTTTCAAGTGCAAGGTAAAACAACGCTCTGCCAATGGGATTTTAACTTTCAAACTTCTAAGTCAGCGGAGTAGTCCTTATTAGAGATTGATGTATGTCTATGAAATTAAAGTGCCAAAGGGTTTTACTTCCTGCTTCGACATGCTTTTTAGAGCAGTTTATAGCAATAGAGCTTATAGACGTGTTTAGGTAACAAGAATATGAGAATCTCTGTTAAAAGGCTTATCTAATAAACATTTTAATCGTGCCTGCTGTTATTTCTAACAAATACTTTGATGCATTAGTGGCAGAGTTTGGCAGAGCAGTCGTGGTTTCTGATACATGAAAGACGCTGAATGAATTTTCTGTTTAAGAAAATGTTAACTTGGCTGAATGGCTGCTGGTGTGCCGTGAGCTTTTTGTAGGCGACCTCAAGCAGTGCATGCAATGAGCAAATGTAAGCTGCCAGGCCGCTGCCAGTGGCTGACATTAATCATTGCTTAAATCATGCAGCAAACACAAAAGCCAAGCGTCTGAGCAGAAGAGGCAGTTAGAAAGCTCATCATCATTATGAGTTGCGCATTTAACACAGCAATGTAATTATCAGATCGACTTAATGGCATATTTTGTTAAAAGCGGCAATGGCAGCAGCAGCACCAGCAACAACAGCAACAATAGCAACAACAACAACAGCAGCAACAGCTGTGCACTGCGATGCCGGCCCGCGTGCACTTGGCTCGAAAACACAAATACCTGCATATATGTATGTGCATACATATGTACGTAGCTTTATGTGGCTAAGTATCTTTTTTGTTTTTGGTGTGTGCTGTGCTGTGCTGTGTTGTGTGTAGTGTGTTGTATGTTGTATTCTAGGCATTGCTACGCATAAATGCAGACATCCATAATAACAACAGTCAAGCATGACAAAGAACATGTTTACATGCGAACGGCATGGAATGGAACGAAATGTAACGCAGTCAGGCTGCATGTGAAGGTATTCTTTGTGCTCTCACTGTATGCATGTGTGTGTGTGTGTGTGTGTGTGTGTGTGTGTGTGTGTCTATATGCCTATTGGCTTGCAGCACGTACAAACGCGGCTCATAGCTATTTGCCGCCAGTATGGCCATTATGTTGTTGTTGTTGTTGTTATTGTTGTTGTTGTAGTACATTCGTGTTCCGCATTTGGTTTTGGTGCTATTTTAGGTCGTTTCTCCCGTTTTTAACGGAAACCTGCAACATTCGATACGCTTCACCGCGCATGCAATTACCGCAGACGCGGGAACTGCCAGTTGAGTCAGTTGAACCAAAACACAAAAAAAAAAAGAAGAAACAACACACAACAACACATAAAACAAAATAAAAATGGGAAAAAAATTAAGTAAAAGAAAAGCAAAATAGCAACTACACTTAAATACAGCAACAAACATAATAAAGCAAAGAATAAGAAAACAACAAAAACAGCAACAATAACATCATAGCGTAATTCAACGCCAAAGATTGCTGCTATTGCTGCTGCTGCTGCTGCTGCGTTACAGCTGCTTTGACATAAGTAGGCAGCGGCACATACACCTGTGTGCAAAATAATAGCAGTCTACGTACAGGATCAACAGAGTTTGCCTTTATAAAACAAAATCATTTTGTAAGCTACGCCAGGCGTTTGATAATATATGCGATTGGAAGTAGATCAAGAAAACTATGTTTAGTACAGTACTAGGTTATCTAAGACCATAGTCAGGCTAGATACGACTCTACCAGGTACCCTGATAGTAAACCTAACAGAGTACTGCCTTATAGGGAATCATGCAACAAGACTAGAGGTCTTACAGTACAAACTCTGTCGTAGCTGCAGGAATGAAGAGGAACTGAAAACAATCTAATCTTTTCTAGACATGTCCAGCTCTAGTCTTAGGATCAACTTTTATCAAAAGTATAGGCAATCTATATTAACTTTGGAACAATAATAACCTTGTCTGCTTTATTAGAGGTTCTAAAAGGTTTCATCCAGTTGGGAGGTAGCTAGGCCCACAATCTTCTGGCTCACAATGAATCCAAGCTGCGGTCTTACTTGTGGTGCGGCTAATACAGTACTAACTCATAAATAAAAACTTATAGACAGTATTAGCATAGCCAAGCAAAAGTTGTCATGTCTTTTCGCGTTTACCTGTTGCAGACTAAGAAACTACTGCTAGCTGATGCCATTATTTTGCCCAAATGTATATTTTTTTTAAATAATTGCTGCTGCATTTTGAATTATCAGGCAGGTAGACAGAAATTTGTTTTTATTTTTCAAATAGCAAATTTTTCAATTTAAAAATAAAAATATGAGAAAAATTGCATAGATTTGCTTGGTATAGCAAATAACACTGCTGTTATTTTACTCATGGGTGTATAGATGCATAAGCGCCGTCGCCCTTTATGGCCAGAGCATTAGACTACGTTGCGCCGCTGTGGTTTTTCTTAGCCTCAAGTGCTCAAGCTGGATAACAAAGCGCGAAAGCATTGTAGACAAAGTGGCAATTGTGTTGTAGTTCTCATAAAGTGTACAACATGCGCTGCGCTACTTTCTCAAACATCAGAAAACAAAAAACACCAAAAGCACAAAAAACACAAAAAAGAAACAAAAAGCAATACAATACAATTTTAAATTGTAAGTAGCCGTGCGCACTCAATGCATAAAATACTATCTAAAGCGCATCTGTAATTATAGCGTGCTACTTATGCATGCATACGATGTACGAGCGCGTATATGTTATGCTGGCATGCTGCAGCAATTAGTTACAGCAGCAGTAGCAGAGCCACGAGCAGCAGTGGGGGCGCTAACAGCAGCAAGGGCACCCATAGCAGAGTAACTAACAGCAGCTGTGACATTAACAGCAGCCAAGACCCTAGCAGCAGACAAGATCCTAACAGCAACAGAGCCATGCATAGCAGCAGCACCAAAACTCTCAGTGACATTAGTTCAGTCGCTTGTGACATAAATCTTAGCTTATTTATTTATTTTTCATTTTTTTTTTTTTGTATTAAAACAATGATTCTTGTTTTAAAGCGAGGGCACTTGCTGCAGCAGCTTTCGCGCAGTAGTTACTTAGCTGAGCAATTGTAGTGCAAAGTCTTAGTCGCAGTATCTATAACTGAAACTGTAGCCACACTTGAACGCCTCCTACGTTGACACTTGAGTTCGTCGACGTCGTCGTCGTCATCGTCGTCGTCGTCAGTCGTCAGTCAGTTACAACAAAACGCGTATTTATACTGTGCTACGTTGGCATTCATGCTTTGTAATTCAATCTGCGCTTGTTCTGCTGCCTGCTATACATAGCAGCTATTAGATAACAATGAGTGTTATTGCGACTTTATGTAGCGTACTTCATTGCTGCCCGTCAGTCATGCCAGCCGACAGCCGGCAGGCAGGCAGGCAGTCTATCTAGCCGCATAGCTATACAAATAGAGTTAACTTTAATCACAATACAATGCGCAAGAGAAGATACGCGCATTAAATTTCAGCTACTGTACAGCACAGTAAAGTACTTACATATATAGTAAATGCCATGGCGCGTTCTGCTCTACTCTACTCTGCTCAGCCCTAAGGCGCTCTTAAGCACACTAATCGTCTAATAAAGCTTTATGGCATACCGGCAGATACTTTTTGCATTTAATGCCAGACTTTGTGTGTCGCGCTGGCAGCAAAACCGCAACTTAAAGCGCCACACAGACGCGAAATTAATTAAGCACAGAGCAACTTTTACTCAACTTCAGTTTACTTAACCATTGTTTTAAAAATGAAAATAAAAGAAAATACTTGAAAGCGCTTTTCTTCGCTGCACAAAAGCAAGAAAGTGTTTAACAAATTCTGGTCAGCCACTTAGAGACGCTGCTCAGCGAAGTTGCTTTGACAAAGTAATATTCACAAAT
>JBAMBQ010003793.1:0-11130 GCA_037044495.1 Stegana nigrithorax
TCAACAGCGGCAAGAGCAACAGCAACAGCAACACGGTAACACGGCAACAAGTCTTTTGTTTATGGTCAATGAACTTGCGGCATTTGGGTTCACTCTCTTAGCCAAATAGTTTGTTACATTCAGTTCTTACATAAAAACTTGACGCATTTTGTCAAAAATGAAATAAGAAAACAAAAAGAAAAAAAAGAAAAAATCAACACAACAACGAAAAGCAGAAGGTAAAAATCGGTATTAATTTTCTAATTTGTTTAAAGAGGCGAATGAACTTTTGCTGCTGCTGCTGCTGCCAATGTTAGCTTGCTTCTTTTACCATTTCGTTTACTTTTTACACATGTATACCGTAGCAAAACAGGGTAAAGATTGTTTTAATCAATTGTATTCACATTTTCTGCTTCTGGCCGAATGTCGGCTCCCTCTACGTTGTTAATGGTTTCAGTCTCGTAAAGCTACCTAACACTACACTTTGTAGGTAGTCGGTCAGCAACGATAGCGAACAAAAAACTGCAATGTCAACATCTTCATTTAAGCTCACAACAACATACCGTCATAGCAACAAGAGGTGACTTTATAGCTGGCTGAACTTGTTTCAAGTTATACTTTAATTACATATCTTGCGGTGTTAAAAACATTTTTGATATTGTACAGGATGGAGCAAAAGTAATGTTATAATTTGAATTGAGTGCCATTTTGTTTTGCGAGCAACAATTGAAAATGCCACAAGACGAGCGCAATTATGCATCAACTCGGTAGGTGGCCATTTGAGCGATAAAATGTTTTCCAAGTAATGTCACCAAATGTAAACTTTTGATAAAAACAGAGCTTATTATTATGATATGAGTTTTGCGCCGCCCTGTACATACATAGATAAACAACGCTAATGAACTGTTAATGCGGTAACATGTGCATATGTTAATAAGTTGAGCCCCATGCTGAGCCTACGGAGCAGTAGTTGAATACAAAGTCAACGAAACTTATGTTAAACACCTTTTCTACTACACAAATGTATGGCCATTGGGCCAAATGCCATAGAGTATAGTCCTACTGTGTGGTGATCTTTGATTGGCAGGCGGTTTCTTCAACCCATTTGACAAACGACAGTACGCATATAGGCATTATTTATACAGTACACACTCAAAAGAGTGATCACTTTTTTATGCGAATATTCGGAAGAGTGAACACAGATTTTTCTTTTTACATTATCTACTCTAAAGAGTACATACATATATATTATTGTTAATATAGATAAATAGACGAACAAAACTTATAAATCTATAATATACTAAATAATGGAATAAAAACCAAAATATTTATGTAAATTAATTTCAGTAGTAATAGTATTAAATAGTAGCATATTTATATTTTTGATGAACCATGGCCCATAGAGACTGTTTTTTTTTTAATAAATCGTAGTAGGTGCCAAATCATTTAGTTTACGTTTACAGATTACTACATAAATAATTGCAATAAATGCAAATATTTTACCAAATTGTATGATTACAAATATATGTAAAAGAGAAAGAGAACATGAATACTCAGCCAGCTACTCTTTTTTGTTTACAATGTAAGCAAATTTAAAAATTGATTTTGTATGTAAAAGAAAACGTGTAGTTTTTTGTATGAAAATTATATAAAATATTTTGTACGAATGGTTGTCCATCGCTAACTACACATTTTTCCCACCTGTCTGAAAATTTATGAATGCAACGCAAAAAAAAAACAAAACTGTTGCTCTTTTGAGGGAAAGCAATCATCGAACCATTTTCGCAAGATGTGAAGCGCTGCTCAGCAATTGCGTGTCCCATCGATACAAATAAGTAGCAATCGGACGGAGCCAATTCTGGTGAGTAAGCCGCCATGCAGTATTTTTGTAATAAGTAATTGACTGCCTCAATCGTTTCTTTGACCATTCTTGCTTTGAGTGATGGGTCATTATTATGAAGCAAAATCACTTTGTATTGCCTTTTTTGCTATTCTGGTCACACGCATCTAATCCTATCAAACACAAAACATTGTTTTTCGTTCATAGCAATTTGGATTAGCAGTTGATGTCGATAGTCCAAGTGAGCTTACTCTTGATCTTTTATGCACAAAATTCATACAATACATCCACTATTTGTCGTCAGCCACAGTTTAATGAGGAAATGACTCTGTTTTTCGGAGTTTTTCAGTTTCCTTGCCGTCTTTTATTTCGTCTTTTTCCTCTTTCTAAGCTTTACCATGACTGTCAAGCGTATGGAATAAACTTGTGGTGTCACATTTAACTGATCAGCAAGTTCTTATTGCCTTTGAGCGTCTTCAAACTTCGATGGACTTCACGTTCTTCGTTTCCTACTTTCAAAATTGTTTAAACCAATAAAAGCACTGTGATTTGTCAAGAGTATGCTCACCATCAGCTCCGATAAGCATTCGATGCATTTTTTATTTTCAAATTGTAACCGAAAATGCTGTCTGCAAATCGTAGTTTCCAGGCACAAGATTCGATATGTTCAACGCATTACACATTATGCTGTGGTAAGAAACTTGTGTTGTTAAGAGCAGAAAACCTTGGTTACTTTCACAGTGACTATGTATTTTGACAGATTAGACAAGCATATGCTCAAAGGCTTCATAATTTCGTTTCTGTTAATAACCTTTTTGAGGTGAAATATTTAATCAATATTTAAATATAGTTTTTCTTATCTTCATTTAAAGTTTTCTGACGTTTCTAACTGCTGCGAAATTTCACATTTAAAAACAACATATTTCTGACTTTGCCGCTGCTGATATTTTGGCAAATGCTATTAACTGGGTTTTATGTCAAAAATGAAATCGTGAGCAATTAAGAGTTCTTCAGAATTTACAGCAAAAGACAATAAATAACGTTGGTTTCAATGCTAAGCAACAGCAAATCTGTCAACATATTTTAAAAACATCTAAATTAAATACTTATGTATGTGTGGAACGATTATATGAGCTCTGCCCTGCATTATACGCATTTGTGTCACTAACTTAAATTCGGTCTACACACTTACACAATTGATAAACATAGGCAACTAAATTTGATAATCACAAAGCATGATTAAGCAACGTCTCCGTTGACGGACGGACAGACGCACTGTATTTAAAATAAAACTATGCAAACCATATAAAAGTATAATCCACAGAAATTTTGTGGTAAAATTATATTGGGACCATTTAAGATCTATCGAGAAAAGGAATCTCTGAGAATTAACACATTCAAGGAATGTTAACATTTACTAAGCTTTCCTGCCCATATCGATTCTGATTAAATGGAATAAACATAAATATCAAAAATAATTGGCTGCGTCTCTTAAATCAGAACTGCGTTTTGATGTAGCTACAGTTGACGCAATCTGTCAAATGGCATCAATCGATCATATTAAGTAAGATCATTATAATCGGGAAAAATCAAGATTCAAACAAGTCCCTTAATGAAATGTTTTAAATGCAGTGAAAAATTTACCAAACTAGTGTCCATGTCTTGTCCGCTATGTACAAGCTTACTGGGTTACTGCTATATGTAGCTGTTTTTGAAGCACCTAAAGAATGGGATGTCCGTCATAATTTTAATTTTGTGCGGTATAATAAGTAAGCAACAAACAATCAACCCTCCCAACAACAATGCGAAATTTGCGGAATAAACCATGGGAATCATGCAGTCGAGTCGAGACTCACCTTGTCATTTTGACTTTTAGCTTTCGGATTTGCTAGTGCGTGATTTGTGCTCGTGTTCGTACAGACGACAAGACAACGAAATAAAAGCAAGTCTAGGACGTCTAAGGCGTCAACATAATCATCATAACAAATGAGATCGCTGTCGACAGTTGTCAGTTTCCGTAGGACAACATCATCCGCAGTCGCAGTCGCAGCAGCAGTGTGTGGCTGCTTATGCTGGCAGTTTGCACACTTCTGTCAAATAATCGGAAGCACTTCAATGTGAACATAACAGATACTAGGGACAAACGTAAATTGTAGATTTATGCCGATGAAATGTTTAGGTAAAGCTTTGCAGAGTGGCACCATTGCTAAGGAAAAAACTGCCTTCGGTTTGGTGATCGGATGAACTTCATTATCGACGCTTTAAAAGTGTGACATATTTGTTATGTATTTATATATTCTTATCACATATACATGTGTATTTCGTATTTTGTATTTTTATTATTTTTTTTTTTAATTTCAATTCTCTATTGTGAGTTTTATCATAGAGGCTCCCATAGTCAAGTTTACGTGACACGTTATTCTCGGTTGTGTCGCATCAACGTTTTTGATGTTGTACTTCCTATTGTTGTTGTTGTTGTTGTTGTTGTTGATTCATTTACACTCTGCACCTCCCCAGTTTGAAAAGTTTTTGTATACCGAGTGCTTTTTCCTTCCGCTTCCACTTCCATTTTTCCGTCCTTCACATCCTTGTCGTTGTCGTCGTCTTCTGCTTGTGCTTCTTCTGCTACTGTGTTGTTTTTTTCCTCGTTTTTTGTTCGTCGTTTTTGCGCACTACAACGTTATTATTATTATTTTTGCCTTTATGCAATGTTTTGATTAATTTTTGCACCCACTCGTTCCCCTTCTTGTTGTGTAAGGTCTTTCTCTGCCTATGCCTCCGCCATCTCACTGACTTCGTCGTATGCCCTCGCTCTCTCTCTCGGTCCCGCCGTTATGCCATTCTTATGCCTATGCTCTACTCAGTGCTCTGCCGCAGTAGGCTGTCAGTGAGTGCATATTACACATCCCATGTTGTGAGTATGCGCAGGAGGACGAGTGCGCGGGTGCTCCGGAGCGAATCTGTTTAGTAGTTTTGTAGCTGTTGTAAACAATGAGGATTGCATTGTTTCGCTGTCGCCAGTAACCGCCCCTCCTTTTTATCACTCATCCAACCTTTCAGCGGTTGTGTTAATAATTCATTTGGATTTTTTTAAATTTTTTTTTTTCTCAGTTTTGTTGTTGTTGTTGTTTCCCCTTTTCAGTTTCCTTTTTTTTCTTTCTTTTTTTGTCTCTTTTTTTTGCTTTCTTGTTTCGTTTTTGTATGACAATACAATATTCTATTTATAATATGGCATCGCTTCATAAGATTTTCAATATTTATTTCGTCTTTCATATTTGAAATCTAAGCCATACAAAATCAATTCTCGGAAATGATATTACATTTATTTAAATTGATAAAGAACGCATTCATTTGTATTTTTATTCTTTTATTTTCTCTTTTTATTTTTCATTTTTTGTTTTTGCGATTTTTGTTTTTTCTTCATATGCATTTGGCTTGAACGCAATCAAAATTGCATACTCACAAATATCAATTAGATTGATTAAATTTTCCCGATGCGCAAACCGCGCCAGTGAACTTCACAGCCGCCAACCCGTCCCTGTCCCTGTACAGCATGTCCTGACTAACAATATTCGCTTGCGTAGTCCCGTGCATATGCATTGCATAATTTGTGCGTTTTATGTTTCAAATGTATTTTATTCAATTTTGATATTTTGTTAAAAGCATTTCCGAAATGCTGCTCAGCCGGAAAGATTCAACCGTACGATTTGCACACACACGCTGTCGGCGTGCGCAAAACACATCTGTGTCGGCTGTGGCCACTAGGCGGCGCTCCCACTCAGCCTCGACCCGAAACCGAATAAAAAACACGCAAGAAGCAATGCTCCATTCGATTTCATCGAACTTTTATTGCCCTGCACACATTGCCTTGTCGGCTTATTAAGCTAACATCCCGGCCACAGCACATGAAGCATTTCTCTATCGAAACTCTGAGGTATTTGCATTTTGTTGAAGAGTTTTCGTTCTCGTGATCTCTGCCACAATCCGCACTGTTGATTATCAAGTTTTACCCAATTGCTTGATTGCATCTAGAGCCAGTGGATCTACATACTGGCCAAGTCCAAACGGATTGTACACAGGATTGCCAAATGCCATCGGGAGAACATGTTCCCAAAGCATTAACGTTGCATAGCATGATAAAATTAAAATTGAAATAAAAAAAAATAAATAAAATCGTGAATCAATAAACTTCACTTAAATTTATTTGTAGTTTGCTAACTATGAAACCCAAACCGTTGATTTTTGGATTCATAAATTAGAACACTAAAACAATAAATTGTATAAAGCCTGAAAAAAAAATTGAGATGTGTTTTGCAATAAATCCAAAGAGGAAAGAACCTTATCAGATTTTGTAGCAGAGAAATTGCATAAAAATGTTCATGTTTTGATTGTCTAATCCAGAGCTAAATAAAATCAGATCATTGAAAAAATCAAGCAAACATGAGGCTAGGCACTGCCCACAGAATTATTCTATAAGACTGGTTATATAAAAAGATTCGATGTGCGGACTATTCGTAAACTTAGCGCGAAAAACATATGGGACAGAGTTTAAATCTGTAATTCGGTGCTGCCAAACAGCACAAAAAGAGATGTTGATTGTATGTTGGGACTGAGAGTAATTTTCAATTGTGAGATATTTCGTATTATCAGATTTTTAAATCTGAATCTTTTTTTATGTGGAACACAAGTGATTAGGCGACTGGAAGAGGTTACACTTTACACTACAGAACCAATAAAATTTCATTAAAACAAAAGAGACATACGAACTTCTTCTTCCATATGATCCAGCTGAAATCTCATTCATTCAGAATCTTCACGTAAGCTCCGTGTATGCTCATACTTTGACAACAAGTCGTATATGTGATTCGACATTAATTCACTTAGCGAGATAAATGCGAATGGGCGAGAATTTTCTTTCATATGGGTATCTTAAATGCCTGTCGCCGCAGTTTCGCTGTCAAATGAAATGTCACAACTGTAGGCGCTTCAACTGGCTGACATTCGCATAATGAATGCTGGCAGCAACATAATTCTTCAAACAACAACATGGACAAATGCTGCGCATGGAATGGAGATGGAACGGAGGCAGAAACGGCAGCCACAGCTCCAGCTGCCAGCTGAAGTTTAATTACGAAATATATTTTTCATGCATATGCGTATGCGACTGAGCGGATGTGAGAGGGCGGATGGCAGAGCGTATAAGTAATGTTTTTAATACTCGAGTGAAACGCACATTGCGTATACGCAGCGTAAAGTTAGTATTAGTAAAAAATGTAAATGCACCCAACCCCGAACACATTTAAACAAAACATGTTCATATTACAAAACTGAATGACAACGAAAAAAAAAAAAAATTGTTTTTAGCATAAAAAAATCAACGATCAACGAAGCCATTTGATTTATTGCTTCCCGGAAAGGAGCAATTGCTAAATTAGTTTTAATTAGTTAATCAAAACAAATCTGGCATGAAACCAATCGGTATAGCATGCAAATTAAAAAGGTTTGTCTATAGTTTAGTTAGCATTGCACTTCTTTCTTTGAAATATAGTAGCCATATATCATGTGTGTGTACACTATATACATAAGTGCTAAGTTTGGTTTACTCATTTGAATTCTTTGATCGTTTCGGTAATTGAAGTTCCATTAGTTGCAGGCATGGCTTATAAAATCTTATCAAGCAAGAAGCAGCAAAATAATCTCAAATATTTCTTAACGAAATCTAAATACTGCACTTCTCTAATTAGCTAAAATTGAATTAACAGAAAAGGTTAAATTTCCCTAGTCTCTAGCGCTCACAAGCGTTTTCAAGCCTGGCAGCTTTTAAGTAGACTTCGAGGCTGACCTCAATTCCAAGCATAGGCGCCCCTACACGGACTCTATTCTATACCTTTAACTAAATCAAGGCACTTTGCTGCAAATGTCATCCGCAGCCTGCCAACTGATAACTGGTGAGTTATTGCCTGCTTTCGGATATCGCATAGATGTGCAAATCCAGTTATGTTGCGATGTACGTGGGTGCCTACGTGGGTGTAAATGACTTTGCTTCAACCAAACAGCTGCACTCATTTTTCATAAACATTCTGCACTTTTTGTTTTTGCTGATGCTTGCTTCTCTGGCTACTGTTGTTGTTTTTGTTGCATATTTCGTAATTATTTTAATTGCCCTAACAACAAAACATAAGCAAAAGAAATGCTCGTATCATAAAAAGCCACCAACGCATTGCCCCCTGCTTTAACCGTCAGCATCACCGCCATAGACATCGCCTTCCCCGCCGACTGCCGCCTGAGCTGCCTACGTTTGACTACCGACTGTCGGTTGTCCTTCGTTTATGAAAATCATTAACTTAATTACATTTTTTGCACTGGCGCAAAATGCAGCAGCATTGTATGAAAAAATAAAAAAATTAAATAATAAATAAATAAAATAGAAAATATTAAAAAAATATAAAAAATAAAATAAATGAAAACAAGGCTGCAGCAAACCAAAAAAGGAAAATAAAATGGGGAGAAAAAAAAATCAACGCCACACAAAATAAAAAAAAAAAAATCGCAAAAAACGACGGAAACTTTCTACGGCTTGCCCCCCTCATATGCCATTGCCTTTCATTATTCTTCATCATCAAGTCTTTGCACTAAAAATAAGCGCAAAAATGAGAATTATTTTCATAATACTAATTGCATAGTCACAATGTCATTTTATGTTTTTAATGCAAATATCAGCGGCATACCCCAGGCAGCTGCCAGACCACTGCCACCCAGCAGCCAAAGCATTCACGAGCCACACACTGGCTGGTTGCCTTCATCATAGCAGCTGTCAGTCAGTGCTGCAGTTTGTCTGTACTCGTGTCCGTTTGTTAGTCAGCTCATGCCTTTTGGATTTTGCAAGCGAGTTAAATGGATGCATGTCAGCGTTGACTGAGGCGTCCGGAAAATGAGATGAAAATGAATTTATGCAAAAATGCAAAAATGCAACCAAGCTAACCAAGTGACAAACTCAACGACAAGCACACTAAACAACAGAAGCATCAACATCAACATCAACATCATCATCATCATCGTTAATGTCTACATCATTATTGTCATCAGCGAGAGATGGCAGACGACATACGGCAAAGACAAAGCCAAAGTCAGAGCCATGGCATAAGACAGAAGGGAAGCGAAGCAGTAGGTGGTTAGATTGTCGCCCGTTTAAGTACAAAGAAGTTGAAAAAAGTAATTAAAACAAGAACAACAATACAAACAACAACGTCAACAACATTCATATAACCGAAGCTCTTCTCTTACTCCAAACACACTGAACAAAATAAGCCGAAATAAAACCACACCACCTTCCTGTCGATCAAAATGCAAAAGTTTTGGAACAGGTGAACTGTTTTCCGTCAACTAAGGAGTCTCAAAATATCATCTATTTTCCAAAATGGACTCGCAATTAACAATGGCAACAGGAGAAAACGCACTAAACGCGTCTTTTTCCTACTCAACAATAAAGTGTAAAGCGAGGGATTCAACTAGATATATCTGCACAAACTATATTCAGGAAATACAATTTTAAAGTTAGGGAGAAAGCCAATATAAGTGTCCCTTAGGGAGTAGACAATAACGATAGCCTTGCTTCTATTAGAGAAAAATATTTTAGATATTTTAGTAACTCAGCATTTTCCCGCCCTTACGACTTGACTGCATCTCACCTGATTGTATACAAGAAAAAAAATTTTTGCCTGAACTCAATTGAAGTGTTTTAAAGCTAATATGATTAGCTTTGAATACTCGTATACTAGAATAAGTAGGAATGATTGCATGCATAAGATCAAAAACTGTCATGAGCCGTATCCCCTAAATCGGTATGAACATGTTTACCAAAGTTAGTAATTGTGTAAATCAGCAGGATTGAGATTGATTTAAAATCCTACACACATATATAAAGAGCACTTAAACATAATTATAGTCGTACGTGTATGTACATATTTGAAAATAAAGATTTATAATTTTGAACAACTTCTGTATAATGCAGGAGCTTATGTCTTCTTTATTTTATTTCTTTTTATCACTATTTGGGCTAATATGTCTAATGATAAACAAATCTCAAATTATGCCAAGACTATACGAGAATCAACTCACTTCAAAAATTTATGCAATGATGCAGTTGTAAATTTTCCTGGTAAATACCAGTTTCTTAAGATGTCATGCTCTAATGTGTTTCTGTTTCAATTCCAGGTTTTTGTTTACTATGCCCTGTACCAAAAAATGTTAAAGGATATATTAAAGTTGTGCAAATGTATGTAACAAGCAGTAAGAGGCGTGGCAGACCCCACAAAGCATATATGTATATTCTTAATCAGCATCGAAAGGCAAGCCAATCTATCCATGTCCATGTCTGTCTGTCTGTTGTCTGTGTATATGAACGCACGGATCTCGAAAACGGTACAACCTAAAACCATAAAAACTTGGCATGAAGACTTTCCTTTTCCTAATCCTTAGGCATAATGAATTTATTTTTTTTTCGATATTCAACCTTATCTGCCATAGGAACGCCTTTTGTTTTTCTAGATATCATTACCAAATTTTGAATTAAATAGTTCTAGATAATGTGTAATCATATATCTCAATATTATGTAAATCAGTTTACTAAATCATATAGCTGCCATAAGAATAATCGGTAAAAAAACAAGATTTACTGAGAAAAACTTTTTTGCTTATTTAGACATCGTTACCAAATTTTAGATTTAGTAATATCCAATCATATACCTGCATATGATAAATATCGGTTTACCATAACATATAGCTGCCATAGGAACGATCGGCCGAAAAATAACTTTTGCTAAGAAAAACTTTTTTCTATCGTGAAATATGGTTACATAATTAATATAAAATATTAAAGCAAAAAAAAAAAAAAAATTTATTCAGACACAGGGAATTCTATATTCGGGTGCGCCCCGACTATAGCCCCTGCTTTTGTTTCTTTTTATAGGGATGTGTAAATGGCAGTTACACAATGCTGAAAGTGTGCACTTTGATTTTTAGAAGATAGATTGCAGATTTCTGAGGTTTCGCGCGTGCATCAGTAAGTAAACTTAGATAAACAGATTAGAATAGAAAACTTGTGCTAGGTATGACTACCGCGGGAGATTTGATGTCGTTGTTGTTGTAGTTGTCAACGCAATGTAGTACTACAACTGTGCTTTGCTTTGTTAAATAAGCGTAGAAAAACAAAATTTTCGCACGGCTAAACAAATACATAATTAAAAATCAAGGAGAATGAAGGCATGAAAGCACGAAAACGAAATGCAAGAAAAGACAAATAGGCAGGCCGT
>JBAMBQ010003797.1:0-12181 GCA_037044495.1 Stegana nigrithorax
AGAACAGTGAATACGCGCACTTGATGACGTAGCTGCCTCTATCTCTGCTCTGCAGCATACGAAATTAGCATGGCACGGCAGCTACGCGTCAATATGCCACTCGCTGCAGGCATCGAGTACCACTCGAACACGCGATGAGCACACGAACGACTTAACGACTGTCGAGTGCGGCGACTGTGGATGTTCCGGATGATGTCGCCGATGCCGATGATGACGCCGTTGCTGATGCTGCTACTGCTGTTGAAGCTTTCATCTTTGCAATCATCTCATTGCCAACACCATAAAAATTAGTTATTTGAACAGCTTTAATTAGTCATCCTGCGTGTGCTATACTGTGGCATTTTTCATGGGGCCTGCCGTCCTTCAAGCATTGCCAGCCTGCTTTTGCCTGCTATTTGTCGCCAAATTCATTACTCGTCAGCATGGCATGGCTCTGCCGTTGTAGACGTTGCTGTTTTCTTCCTTAATTTGTTGAATTTCGCAAAATTTACCCAGCTGCGCGCATCGCATAGTGAATTAAGCATAACTCGTAATACAGGTGCGCTCTCTGTTGTACTTTTGTTTTAATTTGTAATGAGCATAAATTCGCAATGCAATCAGTTAATGCACAGATGGGTCGGTCGGGTCTCTGTTGACAGTTTTTTGCTAGGGTTGGTATCTGCACAGCTATGCTAAAAAGTCGCTTGCCAGTAGAAAGGCATTAAAAACATTTTTTGCCACATTTTATTTCGAGTAGTTTGAGAGTACTGCCAGTTAATTTTTTATATTAAACGCATGTATATGTTATTGTGTTCAATTTTTTGTTTTCAAATCAGCATTTCGCAAACAATAGATTAAAGATCAAATCTATAAAAACGGATCATTTTTGTTTGAAGTCCTACATTTATACTTTTTATATAACATACACCGCGACCTAGCTATACCTAGAGTCACTGATGAAATAAAGCGGTTCTCCACCAGATACAAAGACAGGCTGATCAGGCACACTTATATTTTAGCTAGAGGCCTAAATAATAATTCAACCTTGAGGAGACTCAAAAGGAAACACCCATTAGACATAGTAAATTGACTAGTAACAACCTAGCTAGTACTGTAAATATTTTAGGATATAGTTGTATATATATATGTATATAGTTTGTAGTATAGTTTAATTTGTAAATTTGTAAATACATATGCTAAGAAATAATAAAGCATATTACTCAATAAGGTCCATGTATAGCTAGTTATAAAATTTGATTATAGTCGCAAAAGACTGATGGCAAATAAAGAGAATATAAAAAAAAAAACATCCATTAATAAATAATTTACTCGCAACAATTTAAGAAATATTGTCTATACCATAACCGAATCGACCGTCATCTTTGGAGACCTCAATAGTTCTCCATGCAAGAAAAACACAAATTCAATTGGAATTTCACTAATTATCATTACGTATTAATCAAATCAAATAGAAAAAGTAAATAACACTAAATAGAAATACACGAAATTAATTTAAATTCAAATTATTTATAGTGCGAGTAGTTCCTTATTCCAATTATTTATTGTGGTTATAGTCTAAAGCGTTAGACTTATGTAGCTTATAAGTAAAGTTGTTATATATTTTATACGTATTCTATTTATGTTAAAACTGTAAATCAATAATTAAATAAAATAAAAATAAAATTAATTACAATAACAATAAAGTTATAACAACTCCAAACGAAAGCTTTTATTAAATTCTCACAGCTTTCATCTTTATTTGCTATAAGGGTGAGTGAGTTCTCTTTATTACCTTAAAGTAATTGCGTCTTGGTTCTAAAAAAAGACTTTAAGTTTGTACGCATTTGAACTCTGTTCGCTCTTTTGAACAAATTGGTTTGTTAGCCATTTTCGTAATGTAGTACCTTTTTCAATAGGTAATTGTAATTTTTAATGATTTCGTCAAACAAAAAATACAAGCAAAAGAGTTGCTCAACAAAAAAACAAGTAAAGTTTATACAATTATGCGCAGCAACGTATTTGATTTTAAGCTCAAAACCTACACAAATGCTGTATAAAACTCAAGTTGAGTAGGCAGGCCACTTAGTCGGTTGAGAAACAAAGCTTCAGCCATAACCACGCAATGCAAGCGCAAGTAACGCAAAACAACAAGAAAAAAAAACAAGACACAAACAAAATCCCACCCTAATGTCCTTTGCGAGCATTTAGTGTTTATACATGGCATATGAATTACGTAGTACTGTATAAAACAACAACAATAATAAAAACAACGTTAAGGTCTAAACTCCAGCTACAAGTTATATGGTTGGGAATTATCAGTTGTCTGGGTGTATTGGGTATTACCCTCTGTCTATCTATCCATGGCATGCAGACAGCATAATAATAGCACATGTCGATTCCTTGCAATTATTTAAGCATTGCATTGCAAGGTTCTTTGTGGCACTGTACCCGCACTCATACCAAGTTGTCCATTATGTTTATTAAAGAAGGGCATAGCTTGAGATTTCTTTTTTTAACTTAACTTGCACAAAAATAATATTTACAATTTTAAAACAATGCTGGCTTTTTGTGAATTTACATTAAAATAAATAAAAATAAGTATAGAGTATTCCAAATAACTTAACTTTGTTTAACTTTTGCTATTCCAATCATTATAACTTGAACAAATTGTTTAAGTGAAGTTTACTGGAGTAACTCGTAATTCTTCGGCATAACAGGTGCATTATAATTGCTCTGCTTTGAATAGATGCATTGCCTGGCATGGCGAGTTGAAAATGTGCTGCTTAGACTGGCCTATTGAATTTAAATTATTTACAAAGGAAAAGCTCATTTGTGCAAGTGCAGTTGTAATAATACTTTGCAGCTTAAAATGGGCATTACGGGCCTTTACGCTTGCCTATATAGTGCCGTGCCGTGCCCTTTGCAATGGCATTGTGTACTTTGACCTCTGACGACTGTGCAGAATGTAAAATGTTTGCACGTCTGGTTCGGTCTGGTCGGGTCTGTTTGTGTTTGTGTTACCTGCGCGGGCTTGAATGGCGCCACCGCTTTATGCCCGCTCTAGGTCTCTTTTTTTCACAAAAACCTATTTTTACAACATTAATGCTTGCATATGTATGCGAACCAAGTGCACCTCGGCAGTTAGTTTTTATGATGCTTTGTTTGCTCTTGTTTTTTGTATTTTTTTTCTTTTTTTTTTGTTAAATAAAAAATTGTTGTAGTGTGCTTTTAGGCTCTGCTTAGTTTGTTAGTTTCATATGCGTTGACTTTTCCGTGCGGAAGACTAAAGCTCAACACAAATAAAAATTTTTTTACATTTGCGTCTAATGTGCAATTAACGTATAAAACCCATTCATGAAGCATTAAAATATTGTGCTGCATTTTCATTTCATTTAATGTGCATTTTAAGTTTTGCCATGTCTACACACTCGTATACACCAAATTGACAGCAAGGCGTCGTGTCTTGCGGCTGCAACTGCTTTTTAAAATTACCAATTACTAATAAACTTGTTATTCAACTTAATTATGCATTGTTGCGGCATTCTTCTTATTTGGAGTTGTTTTTATTTCAAAAAGGGCTAGTTTCATTGAGTTTTGTCATGTATTCAGGGTGCACATTCCCTTCTGCTGACCACTGCGTACTGGGGAGTTCCCTAAATTGAATAAAAAGCAGGCGATCAGAATGAAAAGTGTCATCAATAACAATTTAGTGCTATCTGCATTCTTTTGGTAGAGTCTACAAGAAGTTTAAAAGGGAATATTAAGAAAAAGAAAAAAAAAAAAATTTCATTCAAGGCAAAACATGGCAAAACTTAGAGTTTAAGAATTTGTTGATTATATGTAAAAAAAAAAAAACACACACCAACAAAATGCGCAGCAACGTAATCATCAGGGTAGTTTCTAATATTATATAATTTCTTTTATCTTCTTTTGTATTTTACCATTTCAACATATTGGCATCACATTTCAATTTATTACCTGCTATGCGTGTACACATGCTTTTGTCTCTTGCTATGGCGCTCGAATGTGCCCACATATCTTTGACATTTAAAATCCAGGTGCACGTTTTTATGATGTTTTACATAAAATGTTTCTTTAAAGTGCACAGTACAATTCAATCTTGATCTTTGCTTTGTGAGTTCTTTCGTATTCATTTTGTTCCCTTAAGCTACTTAAGTGTCTCCGCCTCTCTCTGTCCCTTTTCTGTCACACGTTTGTGTTTGCTAGGTAGCTACGACAAGAGCACAATTTTTAATTTGTTTTTCCAATTGATTTTGTAATTGAAAACGCATTTCGATGCAACTTTTCTGCAGGTATACGTACATCTGTTTTACTTTTTGTTATCTCTTTTGCACACACAATCTCTCTTGCCCCATTTGAATTCACCAGAGGCAAAACAGCGAGTGCAGATCATCAGGAAAATATTTAATTAATTACCAACTGTGACCCGCATCGTTTTTCAATGCGCATAAGAAAAAATTATATGCATGGATAATGGTTTTTTTTTTTTTTTTGTTGTCTGATAATAATGTTAAAAGAACTTTAATTCATTGGCAGGCGGCAGTTTGGCATTATTTCATTAAAAATTATGTTATTACGCATTGTGCGCTGTCAAAGTTTATGAAATTAAAAATTTCGGGTATGGTGTGTCAATTTTTTATTTAAAATTTATGTCTTATTTGTGCTACGTATGCACACTCGTCGACATAAATCATTACAATCGTAAAGATTTTATTGTAATTGTGTCTAAAGTCGAAAAGTTCTATTCTCAGCGGAGCGCTTGTGCCTTTTTTATTTAGGAATTGACACGATTTGCCTATTCGGCTTTGCCGGCACCAATTAAAATTGTATTATTTAAATTGATTTTTATTGACATTTTTTTCTTAAATTGTTTTTGTATTTTGGAAAGTTGTTTAAAACAAAGCTGTTATTTTTCAAACGAAATTGTGTCAGAAACATTAAATAAGTTTTTGTTTTTTTTTAAATAAATCATAAAAACAAATGAGTTCATTAAAAAAAAAGTAATAAAAAATTATAAAATGCAGTTTAAATGATAATTAATTTTAAAATCTATGGCAGCACGTGAACTATAAGTCAATTATATTTAATTATTTTGGCGCTCTCCTTTAGATTTATTTAATTATTAAATAAATTATCAGCAGCTTATTGTGTGCCATCACACAATGAATGACACGGATTGAACACTGTCCTGTCTCACGGACATTTTAATTAAAATTATGCAACTGATTTCTAATGAAAAGAGAAAATAGCTGATAGCTGATTAACGATTATGCATAATACATACAAATATATTGGCAAGTATGCACCAGGAGCATTCAGACTGACTGTTTGAAAGTCAATAACAATTATCAGTTTTTACTATTCCCACTCGTATAATTAAATGTGCATCTGAAAGAAAACCTATATGCATATCAACTTTTATTTTCCGAGATAAAACGAATACTTATTTATGACTTAGCTTAGTTAGCTTGAGCTAACAGTATGTCAAACATTGAGTTTGAGTATAATGTAATTATAATAAGTACAAAAATTTTCTAAATCACTGTATGGCTTTTGCCTTGTGCAATCTCTGTAAGCAAGAAAACATTTTTGCTGACACATTTGTAGAATGTGATGTCAACTGCTAACCTTGCTTTATTTATGAAATTAGCAACTTGGGGGTTACCATATGCCATATGTACTTAACATACAACACACAACACAGTTGCAAAGCGGAAGTTGCAAAGGCGTCAGCGTTAGTAAATGTTGTCACTGTAATGGTGTTAATGTCATTATGACGCACTCACAGGATTTCACAAAAATATTTTGCTTGTTGCATGCGCAGGGGATTTGAAGTGATTGCTATTTTCATTTGGTGGTCAGTGAAGTGTGTAAAATCAACGTGAACATAATCTAATTTTGCTTATTTAATTACAATTGCTGAAAGCTCTTTATGAGCCTACAGTCTGTTTATAATTTTTCTGACGGTTTGCGGTGTTAGGCAAAAATAGGATTTGCTTCAATGGTATGACGTAAATGATAATTTTTGTAAAAGGATATTTGTTTTTTATTTTAAAAAATTTAAATTTATTTCAAAGTGCTTATCCAATTGTCATAGCCGGCAGCTGCTCACCATTAACGGTCTTAGTTGTGAACATTCAATTTCAATTTATTTAACGGATTGTTTCAACACTTGAACTATTTTTGTACTCCAATCAAGACTTTTTCATTGAATATATGTATATATTTATCTATGCAGAGGTATTTCATGGTCTGTATTGTTTAAAAGTGATACTTACATTTATTATTAATATGGATTATGAAAGCAAGATAAATAACAACAAAATTGAAAACTATTTTGG
Organism: Stegana nigrithorax; assembly: GCA_037044495.1. Classification (NCBI taxonomy): domain Eukaryota; kingdom Metazoa; phylum Arthropoda; class Insecta; order Diptera; family Drosophilidae; genus Stegana; species Stegana nigrithorax. The sequence goes on from JBAMBQ010003797.1 coordinate 6,342, forward strand.
GCTGATAATTTTTGAATTTTCTAAAATTTTCAGATAAAAATTTTTTAGTTTATATGAATTAGGCTTTATAAACAAAACACAATGCTTTTTTTGTTTTTTTATTAACAATATAAGTATCCTTTTCAACCTTAAAATCATTTAGTTATGCTTTCAGACAAACGCAAAACCCCAGCTTAGGGAGACTATAGAAATTCACAAAATATTGTCTAAACAACACATAAAAAAGGGTTTCTATATGGACAATGTTTTTGTTTTGTTTTAAAAGCATTTTGCTACATTGTGTTCATAACATACCACACCAGTCCTTGCATCTTATTATGCTTTTACATTTTATGTTTGGAAATATTTGTACTTTTTACATGCTACACTTCATACTCCAAGCGACGTCAGAGGCAGCGTATAATATATATTTTTTTTTAAATTTAAATCATCTATTTTTGTTTTTTGTCCTTACAATAGGCAAGAATAGGTGGAGTTGTAGGGGTAGGGCGACATCCAGCCGAAGTTTGCATTTGTTATGAAATTCAGTGTACACAATTTTTTTTTTTGGCAAATTGTTTAGAGTTCGTTGATTTTTTTTTTTCGTTGTATTGTAAACATGGCAAAATTTCCATATTCGACGCTTCACAACTGTCCTTTGATTAAACATACATATGTGCATATGCAGTACACGCCTCAGACTGAAGTTCCGCAAGCCGGAGGCATATATGTATTTTGAATGTACTTTTTGAATTTATTCTCTGTCTAGCGATTAGAAGCTAAATTGAGTTTCAAATATCCTGTTTGCATAATTATAATTTTCTCAGTTGTCCCTGCAGTAAAAGAAAGAAAAACAAAAAAAACTCAATTTGTTAAATAAAACAAAATTGGAAGAAAAACGGAAACAAGCGCTTGTAGGTGTCTTATTGGATTTGCGAAAATTTTCAATATTTAGTTGTGCAGGCACAATAGGAAAAGCAGTTGTGCGAGCATTGCTAGGCAAGCGGAAGTGACGCAGACAACTCAAGTGGCAGACTGAGCGATTCTACTGAGATATTAAACAAATTTGATGTGGCATGAGTTGTAAAAAGGCATTTACGCGCGCACTGCTTGCCAATTGTCGCCTGCATTTCAGTTTAAATACATATTTGCTAAAATTACTCTCGTGAGAGTGCGAAATTGTGTGCGCAGAGTTTGCAGTTTTGCAAGAAGCCGCATTCAAGCGAAATAATACACTTTCAATTGCAGCAAAATTCAGCAGACATGCCAAAAACAACCAAAAGGAAAATTCCAAACAAACAGCAGAGAAATGAATGTTTGCGATATAAATAATGATTTTCACTTTTTCTTTTTTCTTGTTCAATTCCGTAAAATTCTTTCTTTCGACTGCACTTAATTGAGTTGTAAATGTAAATAATTATAATTATGAGTATTTGCTTTAATTATGACGGATAAAAGTATGCAACCTTATGTGGCAAGACTTGGGAATTATAGAACAGTTGATATACCCTTCGCATATGCATATGTATACTAAAAAAAAAAAAAAGAATTAGTGTTTCCCTTTGGGAGAAAATAATTAAATCATACATATGCCTTATAGATTCTTATATATAAAAGCGATAAATATCTACAAAATCACTTAACATAAGCTGATTTACTTTTAAACTAATAAACAAAAAATTTATCGATTAAAAAATATGTTCATGGCTTCCAGCTGATGTAAAGCTTAAGAGAATGCTTAAATACCAGATTTATCACAACTACAGACTTCAAAACTTCAGCCGCCATTTTTGCTCTTCTTTATCATGCAACTGAAACCTGTTTCATATTTTTGACCGATAACTTAAAAATAAATACATAACTTTTGCTTATAAATGCAGAATACCCCATTTCTAAACAGTAGGGTACAACAATTCTATGCTAATTGTGGATTGCGTTTGCAGTTTCAACTTAACTCTGAGTCGGCCGTGGTCATTCATTGAATCAAATTAAACAATTAAATTGCCAGATTTCGTTGTTGTATTTTTTTGTTTCATTTTGACTTCTTTTTTATGTCTGTTCCAAGAAATCATTTTAAATTAGATTTGTTTGGTGGAGAATGCGATATACAGACAAGCCGAATAAAGTGCGTGCGACGTCTCTATTAAAATTGTAGAAACATGTTTAATTTAAAATTTAATTGAATATAATTGTTGATTTTTCCAGAAAATTTAGCTTATAAACTTTCTTTTATTTTTCATTTGAACTTTTATTGGTTGCATATACATACATGCAAATATTTAACAAAAAAATCTGCATAAACCAATAAACATATACATATATACATACATACATACATAGATGCATATGTGGCGCGAGTGAAATCAGCAAACAGCATCCGCGTGTATAAAGTTATTTTCTTAAGTTGCTGGCTGGCTGCATTTGCCTATCAGCATTTAAAGTAGAAAATGCAACAGTTTTTCTTTGGCAAACAAATTGGCACAAGATGTGTTGGCCGTGCTAATCAACATGAGACGCTGTCGCTGTTGCTATAAACTGCTGCCTACATCAACGTTAACATCGTCAACATCAACATCAATATCAATATCAAAAGCCTCGCTCAGCCAGCCTGGTCTGTCCTCTCGTAGTAGTCGTCGTCAACAACGTTACTAACAACAATAACAACAACAAGTTTGCCATTTGTGCAAAGAGTTACACTCGTAAAAGCAAAGTAAGCAGACCAGCCGAATAAGAAAGACCATGAATATTTATGATTTTGCAATGAATTTGCATATTTTACGATTTTATTTAAACCAGCGATAAAAGCGTCGTCGTCGTCGTCGTCGTCATTTCTTTTGTACTTGTATATGCTAGCTGCAAGAGATGTCTGCATCTCCATCTCCATTTCCATCACCAACAAGAGCAATAACAACAACAACAACAACAACACCAACAACTATTGAACTGATTTTAGCTACCATGCAGGAGAGTTCAGTATGCAAATTGCATTGTAGCACATTTTCAGTGTGTTGCCGGCAATAAAATATTAGCAAGTTCGTTCGAAAAACTAAATAGACTGACAGCGGGACTAAAAATCTCTTTCGCTGACATTGTGTGTGTGTGTGCGCTTTGTTTTCCATGTATGCAAGTGTGACAACAATGTATATGTTCTCTATGACACAAGCAAACATACAGACGTCAGATATGTTCAAAATGGGTGACAAAAAAAAGTCACATCATATCAATTTCACTCTGGTGTAGAATGTGTCACCGATTAGTATTTATTGACTGTATAACAAACAAAATCGTGAAGAATAAATCGTTTTGCACAGTAATAAAAAGGGTAAGAATTATTGGCTTCTGTTTTTTTTTTTTTACATTTTATATGTCTACTTATGTATATGCTGGAATATTTGCTAAAAACCATTTGTATCAAAAATTTGTAAAAAATATGATTTTACAAAATTTGACAGAAGATATGTATTGCAAAAAAAATATGCCACTGCAAAGAAAGCAAAAATCATTCTATCTCTGAATTTCACCAGTTCACTGTTGATTATAAAATTATCATGTTAAATAGCATAAAAATATCTGAACAAAACTGATGTCATAATTCATACTAATTGAAGACAAACAACATCAAATCAGGCAGGTGATATATTTACCTAAAATTAATATATGTATGAAAAATTTCATCTTCTAATACAAAAGATAAACATTACTCTTCTTGAGTATTGCAGATGTCCAAAAAAAATTTAAAAAAAAAAAAACACTAAACGGTGTTTTCAATTAATTCAATAAACTTTGTTTTCTTATTTTTCAAGGATACTTTTTTGAGCAACATATATCACAATCTCAATTCAATAAAACTGCGCCGTAGAAAGCACACAAATATGCAAAGTAACAAAAGAAAAAAAAAAGGAAAAAAGAAACGAACACAGTGCAAAGCATGAGAGCAGCGTATATCAACGCAACGCATCTATTGCTGCTGTATATACGGCGACTGACCTCAAGTGAAAACCAGAGCTGAGTGGGGGAGAACCAGAAGGAAACATCATTAGACCAGGCTGATGATAGTAGCACCTTTTTAGGTTAAATTAGGCAACAAAAATAAATGCGCTTATCAATGCCGAAATATCTAACAAATAAACAAAATTGCATAAAGTAGAAGCGTAGAAATTTATGCCAAATAACAAAAACAACAACTAATGAGAAGCAACAACATGGCCAATGAACAATTTGTATATTTTACGTACGAACCAACAGCAAGCGGCGAGATTATATCCGTATTCCAATTGGCCTACAAGTCTACAAGGGGTTAAGTGCCATACAAGCGCTGTGAACAAATATAATAAAAATAGGAGAGCTACGCTCAGGCAAAAGAAAACAAAAGAAAAAAAAAAACCCACAAAATGGCATAAACAAACCGTTTGCATGAAATTGTTTTCGCCAGAGCTGCACATTTGTACAACGGCCACTGAGTGGCTGCCGGGCAATAGTCTCAGCCGCAGTCTCAGTCCCAGTCCCAGTCTCAGTCTCAACTGCAGTTCGCATTCGCAGTCGCAGACTAAACTGCGATTCGATATGCTATACTATCGAAATGTGTGCATCACACGCTCACGCCGAAGACCTAGAGCCGTGAGCATTTGGCTTACATACTTAACGCCAATTTTTCTTTTGGTTTTTTGTACATTTTGGTTCGGTTTATTCCGGTTCGATACGAATTGGGTTCGTTGCATCTGCTCTGCATGCAAAACCAAACCAAACCAAAATCATCAAAAGGAAAATTTCCAGAAAAATAAAAATGGCTTAAAAATAAACTGCAAAGGAAGCTGCACATTAAACAGCTGCGAGGCGTCTGTGTACATTTTCCATTATACACATATGTGAATAATTTGATTCAGTGCGTGTAGGCGTCATCTTTGTTTTTTTTTTTTTTTTATTTTTTTCTTTCATAGGCGTGCGTTGATAATTTGCAGTATATTGTTAATAAAGTCATGCTGCATACATATATATATATATTCATATTTATTCATAATAGACCATTAAAGAAATTAAAATTATGAACAAAATGATGTACACACTGGACGTCGTAATTGGATTATAGAGTCCAATTGGATGCGTAACGCAGACAAGCGTACGTAATAAATTTCATTTTAAACCTTTAAAATATGTAATTTATTTTTTAATAGTTTTATTTTTTAATTAATTTATTTTAAATATCAACGCATTTAGTAAGCGCCATTGGTTTGTTAGCATCTTCACTTACACCATTTCTTTAAATGCATTTTTTATTTTACAACATTGTTTGCCTATGACGTTAACGAGTATCTATGCGAATCTTCACACTTCACAATGCAGTATACATGACTTAAGCCGCCTGTCTGCCCAGACTTGCACACAACAAACTTTGGTATTTTAAAAGCAGCAGTTTTCTCTATGCGGAAAGCAGCAACGGCTTTAAAAAATAGATCGATTTAAAGCTGTAAGCTAAACCTAAGATATGCCATGCTTGCTTATGTGTTTGCCCCTTTCCTATTGTAGCCAATGTCTGCCGCAGTCGATAATTGATAGCAATGGCACACCATGCGACTCAAAATGCTGTGCAAATATAATTATAAGCGTCTAGAAGATATAAGTTGCGACCTTTAGTAACTGCCATTATTCCCGCTCTAATGTTGCCTAGGCGGCAGCTGGCTGATAATTTACCACCCTCAGCGTACAAAGTGCGATTTTCATTTGACCGAACCTGAGGACAGAGTCGCTTAGCAACGGGCCTTGGATGTGTGCTCTGCTGCATGGTCCTGCTGACATTTCAGTCGATTGGGAGCCGTAACGCGCCCCAGGGCTCGTGTTAGTGACGGCAATCCAAGTGAAAAGGC
>JBAMBQ010003800.1:0-38379 GCA_037044495.1 Stegana nigrithorax
TAGTTCTTGTTCTTATACTTATTATTGTTGCGTTGTCAACGTCGTGCATGCCTACTCTCTCATACACGCATACACATACACATGCACATGCATACATGCCTACACATGCATACATGCGCTATCGCTTAATTTATAGCGCCGCGCTCTCAAACTTGCTCTCGCACGTTCAGTTTACTTGCTAGGCAACGTAAGCGCCCAATAGGAAATCGTTAAATTTATTAGCTGTCTGTTTGCATACCTTAAGCCCATGTGCGTGCGATTTCTTTTTGGCTTTAAGCGATGCAACAGTTTGCCCAGCAGAGCAGAAGGGTCCATTCATTTTGTATGCCAGTTTCCATGATTTCTGCAATTCTGCTGTTATTGTTGGCTTCTGCTTTGCTATAACGTCTACGTGTGCCCTTGGGCTTGCTGTACCATTTTGCTTAACATATACTTACCATGCTCTAAACGTGTCTTAGGCATGTCATGCCTGCTTTTCTGATTACCTATAGAAGAATGTGTAAAGCCCCTTCTAAGGTTTTCGTATTACTGACTGACTGACACAGTCTCAATAACTGCTCTGATGTTGTGGCTGACTTGTGCGGCCTGTTGCCGCAATGGCAAAAGTCAATTACAGTAATACACATGATTATTGTTAACAGCTGCTGTGCGTTGCCTTGCTAGTTTTCAAACTCTCTTGAATGGGAGGAATATAAGAGAGGGAGGGACATAAGAGAAAGGCAATTAAGCTGCGGCATCTTTTGTTTGTATATTTCTCTATTTCACGCTGCATTGCGCCTTAGTTTGAATATAATGACTAAATTAAGGTATTATTATTAGCTTGCTAGCTGCCTGTGACTTATTATGCCGGCGCGCAGTCTTGCTTTGGCTAATTGTTTTTGTTGTTATTGTTGTTGGATTTGTCACCTTGGCTCGGTTTGCTTGCTAAGAGCGGATAAAGCCGTCTTTAGCTGTCTACATTAAACGGCTGTTGCGAGCATTGTCAAGGCACTTGTGGCTGTCTGTTTATGCCCCTGAGTATGCCAACTCCCTGTGAATGTGCCTGTGTGCCTGTGTGTGTGTGGTGTGTATGTAATTTAATTTCGACTGCTAAATAAATGCGAAACGCGGCTTGAGCTCAAACGTCGTGTGCGGTCACACGGTGCTTAAACGTACGCGAGCAATTGTTGCGTTGCAAAGACTTTTTGTTAGATGACACTTCATTCATCTTCAGCTTTAGCTTCATCATCAGCTTTGTCTTGGTTTTTTGTATGCTTCTTCTTCTTGTTTTTTTTTATTATTTGGTTTTCTACTTATGAATTTTTTTTATTTTATTTTCTCGTACTCGCTATAGACAATGAGTAAAACGCAAAAAGTATTTAAACATGGCATGCTAGGTTCGCTTTGCCTGGAAATGGTTTTTGAGTTATACTGCATGGACCCGCGATTTTCGCTTGTCTCTGCGCTTTACACGCTGTACTGGCCTGTTGTTGTTGTTGCTGCATTGTGCTTCAAATTTGTATGCCAACAATTGAGCTGGCATTTCGCATATGAATAACAGACCATGCGCTGCGTTGTGTTGCTTTGTGTTACGTATACGACATGGTTGCTGTACCATATGTATATGCACGGCATGGCGCGTCAAATTTGTTTGCTTTCGAGTTTTCTTCTTGCTTTGCTTTTTGTTTTTTGCTGCTGGTGTTTTTTGTTTTATCTCCTCTTTTTTGTGGGTATGAGTGCTTTGTGTGTGTTTTGACTCATTTTTTGTTTGCTTTTGTTGAATTTCGTTTTGTAAGCGATATTTCGTTGTTGTTGCTGTTGTTGGGATTTTCGTTGCCAGGCATCCTGTTGGGCTTGTTAAGCGTGAATTTCTGCTTTATTGTTTTCCTTATCGCATCTTTTTTGCGTTGTTTTTTTTTTTTGTTTTTTGTTTTATTTGATTTCGCTTTAATCCCATATTAATCCGACTTGTTTTGTTGTTATTTGATATTTTTTGTTAATGTTGTTATTGCATTGGCTTAAGCTGTAGCCGCTTAAGCTAATATGCTGCGCGTCGCCACGCATCGTATGCGTAATAAATATTTGCGTTTTAGCTTTTAATATTAATTAATCATACGCCAAGCGTATATTATTAACAGTAATCGAGTTTAACAAATTTAATAAAAAAGGCGGGATATTTTTTTTTGTTTTTCTGTTTTTTTTGGTTATTATTTTGTTTAAATTTTGTGCGCTTTTGGGCCTAAAGGCAAAATCAAAGGTCCTTTGCTAGCTTGTCTGGCTTTTTAATTTAAATGTGTAGCATATTGGCTGGATTTTCATACAAAGTGTATCTACTTGTCGTATGTATGTGATCATTATTTAGTTCAACCTGCAGCTCAAGATGCAGCTGATGAGTAGCTGCTTTGCTCTGCAGCAATATATGCGCTCTTTCATTTTATCGCCTAATTTGCTATTATCCACTTTTGCTTTCTGCAGTTGGAGTCAGTTATGAATTTTAGTTTGATCCAAGAGCATCTTTGTTTGTGAAGCGGACTAACTCGAGCCTTTGTCAATAAATTTAAAACAAAACTCATTTTAACTCATTTTTTTTTTTTTTGTCGAATTCGAACAGCTAATGAAAAAGCTCATTAGCTAAACAAGCATATTTGCACAGATGTCTGTATTAAGGAATTATTGCATTTTTCTAAAAAATACAACAGCAACTAAGCCATGGCCAATAATTTAAATCGTTGTCAGTTTGCAGTTTGCATATGTTAAACATTTAAACGGTTATAGGGTGTTGAATGGACAAACACTCTCACACGCACACACGCACACACACACACACACACACACACACCACACACACACACACACACACACACACACACACACACACACACACACACACACACACACACACACACACACACACACACACACACACACACACACACAGCCACAGGCACAAATGCTGTGGTGCAGCCAAAAGCCCCTTTTGCAAATGTATGCCAGCGGCTGGCGCTTAGTTTGCACGTTATCAATTTTAATCAAATGCGCATACGAAATGACTTTGCCGGCACACTGCTGGCTAAATCACTGCAACGCTTGCACTTAGAGCCAATCTAGAGCCAACTAAATGCCGGCAAATGAAGATTTACTTGCGCACTTAAGTGCCGGTGCTTATGCTACCTAAATGTCGCCACTGGCGCTATATGACAATGCAAGACAAGGCACGTCAGCCAGCCAGGCAGCCAGCCAGGCAGCCAGCCAGCCAGCTAGCCAGCTAGGGAGCCAGGCAGGACTCAGCAAGGAGGTAAGCCGATAAAGCATAGCCAAGAGCAAAGCCACTCAAAGTGAAGCAATGCGATGAGCTGCTATGCCATGCCATGTCATGCCAATTTCCAGTTACGCTGCTGCGACGTGATGCCATGTGGTGCCGTGTCGGGTTGCAGCTATGACGGCAAGCGGCAGTTGACGTTTTCCGCCACTCGAATGCTGCGCAGTTTCATTTTTCAGCATATGCATGTGGGTGTGCACCGCCCGCGCTAAAATCTTGACAACGAGTTTGTCTGTCGCATTTCCGCTTCGGAGCGTAAGCGGCTCTAAGACTGACTGAGTGAGTTTGTCTGTCTGTCTGTCTGTACGTCCGTTCGTGACTTAGTGGGTGGGTGGTTATGACTATGTGTTGAAGTGCATGTGTATGTGTATGTGTGTGTGTGTGTGTGTGTGTGTGTGTGTGTGTGTGTGTGTGTGTGTGTGTTGAGTAAGTGCGCGACGTTACAATTGAATTATACGGCTGACTCAAAGGCTGAAGTATCCTGTTGCGCTGTGCATGAAATTCAAAACAGTTGCGTTTGACGCTGACGCCTTAAAAGTGCAAGCGATAACCGCTGCAATGCCTGCGAGCCAGCAAGCAACGTTGTCGTGCTGTTGACGGCAGGCGGACGCTGCTTGTCTGTGGCAGCATTTCGCCAAAGCAACAAGTAACAAGTTGCCATTTCCATGGCAAGACATCGCTTACAGACGAAATGCCAAATCAAATTACGAAAAATGCAGACGTTGACTCTAGTCTCATTCACGCCTCATGGCCTCACTGCCTACCTGCCTACCTGCCTACCTGCCTACCTGCTGCGCCTGTTGCTGTTGCTGTCCTGCAGCCAATGACGTAAGCAAGAAAGACACGTAAGCATGCGTGAGCATGACATTGCAAATGTTGGCAGAGTTGTCGTATACAGCATAAATTAAGTCAACACAAATGCCTTTGTGTGTGTGTGTCCGTGTGTGGGAGTGTGAACTGTACCCGAGGCGACATGGCCAAGCAGCAGCAGCCGCACTTAAGGCAACACACACATACACACACATAGCCTCTCTGGCCACTATGTTTGCCAGTCAAAGAGAATGCGAGTGCGAATGAGACAGAGAGAGTGTGTGTGTCTAAATGCGAAAGAGGTAGAGAACGAGTGCGCAAATATTTCAAAGCTAGCTGCAAAATTGTGTCGACAGCTGGCAAACAACAAACTAAGATACACGCAATACGCCAATTGTTGTTGTTGTTGTTGTAGTTAGCATAGTTGCTGTTGCTTCCATAGCGTTCGCAGCGGAAGTGTGCCTGGCTTGCGGAATGCTTATTTTATATGCGAGTTGGCTGTGGCGCCGCACAGAAAATTCGCAGCACAAGACGCGGTAGATAAAGCAATATTAACAACAACAACTACAACAATACTCTCCCGAGACGATCGAATCTACGAGTCGGAGAGACCCGACACAGTCCAACCAAGCTGAACTGTCTTAGCCAAGGATCGTCATGCACCCGCCACTTTTTGGCAACGAGTTCGATGCTGTGCCATTACACCAACAACAAAATGCAAGCACCATGCACCGGTAGCTTCGACATTTCGCACGTTTCTCAACTCGTCTTAATGCACGCAAATGTCACGCAAAACAAAACCATTTCGCATTGCCATGTGCCAGCGGCGAACTTTCGCTGTGACCCATGCTGTGGCTGCTGTCCGTCGTGGGTGTTGCGATTGCTCTTGCGCATGGCTTTCGTGCCTGTGGGCAGAGTTGTTGTTTGCACAGCGCTGACACGCGACAACTTGTTGCAGCACACGTTTACGTTCTAAGCCTACACAATCCCCAGCCCCGGCCCCGGCCCCGTCCCAAACCCAGACCCAGACCCATCCATGCCCAAGCCTATGCCCAGACACAAGCACAAAGCCAAACTCAGAGCCAGTCTCCATGCCCAGGCGCCAACAGCAGCATCCTGTGTGTGTGCTTACTTTTGTGTGTCATTGTGTCAGGCAGGGAATCCTGCCTCGGCTTTGTTCAGCTCAAAGTTAACAAGAATGTGTCCGCAGCCACCCCGACTCTACCAACGCAAGTTTCATTTGTATTTTTTTTTTTGCTGTTGCTATTTTCACAAAACAGTTTTCTTTTTTTTTTTTTTGTGTTTTTGTCGTTTTCTTTTTGCCATCACGCGCTTTAATTATCAAAAGTTCGTGTTTGCTAGCTTTGGTTTCCCTTCCTTATTTTTCTTTTGTTTTTTTTTTTTGTTTTTTGTTTTGTTACATTTGCCGTTATCTAACTACATGCGCACAAATTTGACAATCTTTTTAGCACTTTTGCGTAGCAAAACTTTGCCCAAGGGCTGCCCAAAGGCCTCGTAACGCTGATAGACATGCAGGCCACGCACCACTGTGGCGTGCACGGCGCCGCGTAGCCGCTGCTGCATATACGGTGTGCTCTTCACCGCCGAATAGAGCATGTCGGGCGTAACGGTGAACTCCTCATCCGGATCCCAGATGCAAAAGTCCGCATCGTAGCCCTCGGCAATGCGGCCCTTGAACGTCGACAGGCCGCAGAGCGCGGCCGGGTTGCGGCACATGAGCCGCTGCACGTCGCTGAGGCGCAGTCCATGCGCCTGGCCATGAGTCCAGACTACGGACAGACCCAGCTGAAGCGAGGAAATGCCCGGCCAGGCCTTGAGGAAGTCGCCACGGGCGCTGCCATAGGTGAGACACTTGGCGCCCGGCGTGGCGGGCGAATGGTCCGAGGCGATCAGCTCGAGGCAGCCATCGGGCAGACGCAGCGCGGGCCACAGCTGGGCCCGATTGGCGGCAGCGCGTATGGGCGGCTGTGCTTTGTATTCGGTGTGACAGTCTTCGATTTGTTCGGCGCTCAGCGCCAGATAGTGCGGACATGTCTCCGCTGTCAGTTGTGCGCCCTGGCGCTTGCCGGCGGCAATGAGCGGCAGCACTTCCGCCGAGCTGATGTTCATTATGTGGAAATGTTTGCTGCCGGCACGAAGGAAGCATATTTGTATATTATCGCTCTTTTTGCATGCATACCCTGTGTGCGTGCGTGTGTGTGTGCGTGTGTACCTTTTATTATTTGTGGCCAGTTCCGTGATCAGCTTGACAGCGGCCAGTTCCATTTCAGCGGGACGTGTGCGCAGGTAGGATGCATATTCCTTGGGCGCCGCTTGGTTTGGCGCAATGCCGGCGGCCGGATCAGGCTCCAGCTCGGCATGAAACTGTTGTGCAGTTGTTGTTTGCATTGAATAAAATTAAATTGTATTTTGTAGTTTTGCTCTGGCACACACTCACCGCCAGGACAGCGTCGTCGTCCAATTGTGTCATAGCTGCCTGCAGCTGTGCCGCGCCAACCGGCGGGAATTCGCTTGTCACGGGCGCTGCGCAGGCACAGAGCGTGCACTGCAGGCCGATGACGCCGGCGCCGAGCAGCGGCGCTAACTGTTCGACATTGTCGGGGACGAAGCCGCCCCAGAAGCCCACATCCACGTAGAGCTTGCCACGCGCCGTGCTCGTCTTGGCCTTGAGTGCGCTGACGCTGGTCGTCGCCGGAGTGCAGTTGCTGGGCAGGCAAGTGAAAGAAGTGGAAGATTACAGAAGATGGCTTGGTTTGATTTTGTTTTCTTTTTTTTTGGTTTGCCACTTACGTGGGCCGATCAATGATCGTTGTGAAGCCGCCCGCCGCTGCTGCCTTCGTGGCTGTGGAAAAGCCCTCCCAGTCCTTGCGTCCTGGTTCATTTATGTGCACATTGGCATCGATCAGACCCGGCATGAGCACCAAGTTGTCAAAATCGTATACGGCCTCCGATTCCGTATTGTACAGATACGTGTTGACTTCCTGTGGCGTGCGTAGCACTGCAAGCGGAAATGGCATGTTTTTATGCGTGTGCTTTTTTGTTTTTTTTCGTTTTTTATTTAAAAATATTAACAAATAACAATTGAACAGCAGCTGCTCCCCGCGGTACTTCCGCCAGGCATTGCTTCGCGGAGGTGGCTAATTCGCTAGGTTCTGTGCAGCGTGTCCGCAGCGCGTGGTGCCGTCATCATGTGGGCTGCGAAAGCTCAGCTTGCGTTTCTGTTGGACATAAGCCCCACCAGGTTGTCCGGACTGGGATCTTTTCTTGGCGTATAATAGATGTTCTCTGAAGCACAACCTCGTGTCCAGCCATGGTGCCAGTTGTGCACCCGGTGTACAGCCAAGGCCGCTTCGGCTAGCTCCTTGGCCACCACTACTATGGCGAGATCGTCTACAAAGCCTAAGAACCCCGACTATAGCTGACTAATTTTCCCACTGCGTCCACAGTGGATTTACCCCTGGTAAAACTTCGTGTGTGTGTATATGTGTGTTTGTGAGTGTGAGTGTGCCGCTTGCCTTATTTACCTTTGCGAATGATGCCCTCCGTGTCCACAATGATGCCGCCATGCAGCAGTTCGCCATTGTCGGCGCCCAAATAAATGCGTTTGCTCAGAAAGAGTAGATCCATGTGGCTGGCTCCCTGCTCGTAGCTCCTTGCTTCTGGCTCCTTACCTACACTAATGCAATAAAACACACAAAAAAAGAAGAAAAAAGGAAACAGTATCGACTGCAGGCCACGCTTTGCGGCTGTCGCTGCTCCGTAAATATTTTCTGCTTTTATTTGCAGCTGTTCTTGTTGTTGTTTGTTTTGTTTTTCTTTTTTGGACTTCAGACTTCCCTAGTGTATATTTTATTTAGATGCTGGTAATTTATTTTGCATAATTCCTTTTTTTTGTGAATCGAATCGCTTGCGGTTCGTCTTGCCTTTCAGTTGCCGTTTCAAAAATAAACTAAAGAGTAACCGAAAATATTCTTTTCAAATATGTGCGCTGCGCTGCGCTTTGCTCATTTGCCGGTCAGCTCTTTGTTTCTCTACATTTGCATATATATACATTTATATTTAAATTTTCTGTTGCTGCTTCTTCTTCTTCTTCTTTTTATTTCTTGCGGTTTTTCTTTCTATGAGCGTCGGCTTGTTTGCTCACATGCCGTTCACATACACGGTATGTTTGGTGTGTGTGGGTGTGTGTGTGTGTGTGTGTGTGTGTGTGTGTGTGTGTGTGTGTGTGTGTGTGTGTGTGTGTGTGTGGGTGTGTGTGGGTAGACAGGAGGTAGCCGAAGGCAGCAGAGCCTTGGCTAATCGATGTAAAAGCAAACGTTTGACTAGTTTCTGTTAACTTGCATTTACTTATGGTCTCATTTCATTGCTTTTACTATTTTGAAACATTGCCTGGCATTTGCTAGCTGGCAGGGAGGCCACTTTTGCTGCCAGGTCAGCTAATGTAGGTTGCTTAGTTTGCTGGCAAGTTTTGTTTTTGCTTTTTTTTCTTCTTCTTCTGTTTTATTGTCTACTGCACCCTGTAGAGCACGCTGCGCGTTTAATATATACGCTGCCTGTCCCGCGCTTTGTCGTTTTTACATTTTGATTTCTTTTTTAAATTTATTTTCTAATTAGAAATAACAACAAAAACGGCTTAAGTTATTTCATCAGCTTGCTCTGCGCCTTGGTTTTGTTTATTTGCCAGCTAAAGATAACTTATGCATTACTTACATTTTAATTGATTGAAATTCATAAGCTGCCATGGTGTATACGTAATATTAGTTATGCATACAATAATCATACGCATATTAATATTTACATGCACGTGCATGAGTGCATGGCCGCTGACGTTTACTGTTACACGCTTCACTGTGAATGGTTTGTATAAGAACAAATTACTGCAAATTAATTTCAGTTATTTGCGTTGATTAAGTTTTAATCAATGATTACTTCTGCCCAAGTTGTGTGCTTTGTGCATTTAAGCATAAAATGACGCATTCGAAGTGTGTGCCAAAATGCTTTGCTAAATTTGTTTAAAGACAAATTTCTATTTAATTCACAGATGCAGATGCCTAAGCATTTAGCTAAGTTTGCTTAATACTTATTAATGCTTAGCTGTCAACTGCGAAAGACTCAAAACCAAATTCGTAATTTACAGGTAAATGTGTACAAGTGCCAAATTTCATTACATGCACCAGCAGTCAAGGCAGTCAAGGGAGCCAAGATATTCATTGTAGTTTGCTTTAGCCAGTTTGATTTGCATTAGCTTTAGGTAGCATATAATTGAAGCCACGTACTCAGACATCCCCAACCCCAACATCTCTACCTCCTCCATGGAGCAGTAAATGATGTATGCGCAGCAAACATAAGACAACTAAAAGAAACGTTTCTAGAGCTGGTCAAGCACATAAAAGATATTGGCTTGAAAATTATTGAGGTCAAAACCAATTACTTTGTTAAGTCAAAACGCACACGTCGTTAGAATATTTTAAAAATCGAAGAATACAAATTTCAAGCGTTACAGCAGTTTAAATACTTGAGCGTTACATTTTCAAGCGCCGAAGACTTGTCCTGTTCCGTTAAAGAGTGCATTCAAATCTAAATTACTTTCAAGAAGTACAAAATCCAATATATAAAAGAGTCTTGTACGTCCGGTATTAAAATATGGGTGCGAAGTGTGGACTCTTAAAACTGCGGTATTAGAGCAGCTTGGAATCTTTGAAAGAAAAATCATGCGTAAAATTTTGGGCACACTACAACTGAGCGATGATACCTACAGACGTCGTTATAACGACGAAATTGAAGCAATGATGAAAAGCGAAATGATTGCAAGATTTATTAAATCGCAAAGAATACGATGGCTAGGCCATGTATTACGCATGGATGACGAAGTGAAGAAAATTTTTCTGTACAGAGATCCAAGGTGTCGAACTAGAGGACGACCAAAGCTCCCTTACAGCTTTTGAGTTAAAATTTTGATGATCACTGGTGAAGGAGTGTAGTGAAAACTTGCCAGCTACTTTCCTAGTAAACTCTTCTTTGCCAATCTTGGCATTTCAATCGCCAATAACTACAACCGCATCGTTTCTCCCTGCTTTACTGCACTCATAAGAGAGGAGTTCACAGAAGGTGTCTATCTTCGTCACTGCTGCTTTCAGTAGGGGCGTATACTGATATTATAATAATTTCCTGAAATTTGCCTTTTAAGGCTATTAAACAGATTCGGTCGTTGATTGGCTTGAAGTACATTAGACTTTTGCGCGCTTGTGCGCTAACATAGAATCCAACGCGGTTTAAAATAGTACTTTCATTGCCGCTGTAGTATATGGAATATTTCGTCTTTTCCAGTTCACCCTGCTTATTCAGATGAGAGACACATTTGTTAAGCGACCCGCTTAATACAAGGTCCGACGTCCTCTCCCAGCCGCATTAACTAGATGTTCAGACGCTGTTTTGATTTTTAACGGAATTTCCTTCTCGATATGTGTGGTCCGCGAGAGGTATTTCATTTCCCTCCTTACCACCTATTTTTGGGAGGCGTTCCTCTATCCGGGCGACGCGCCCTCTAGGGATAACAGGCTCGAGGGGATTAAAATCTTACAATGTGGATTTTTTTTGATATACAGTAGCCGCTCGATTATATGAACGCCCGATTATGTGAACATCCAGAAGAGTGAACAAAAAAATGACCAACCAATTTTTATACAGCAGGTTCTAAAGAGTGTACAAAGCCTATTATGTGAACAGTACTAAAATTTGACTCGTTTTTTTTCTAAATAAATTTTGATGTTGTTCTTAGATGCAAATATCGAAAAAAAGCTACACAAATAAAGAATTTAGTTCTCTCGCAATCTAACTGACCTAACGATTCCTGAAATTACTACGGAAGAAATTCAAAAGACGATGATGTATAACTTTTCTTGCATGTAGTAATACTTCTGGCGGTCACAAAATTAAACTGATGGTTACGGACAAAACAGCAAAACCACAATGTTTTACAAATTTTTCGCTGGCTGTTCA
Source organism: Stegana nigrithorax (assembly GCA_037044495.1). NCBI lineage: Eukaryota > Metazoa > Arthropoda > Insecta > Diptera > Drosophilidae > Stegana > Stegana nigrithorax. Next base: position 11,129 of record JBAMBQ010003800.1, read on the forward strand.
TTATAAGCATTCTAAAAATGCTTGGACGACTGCAGTATTCCAAAACTTGCTGTAATTGTCTTTCATTCCTCAGGAATTTCTATATCTAATCTAATCTAAATTAAATGATATAAACGTTGCTTACAAAATATATGAAGCGAAAGGGTTTGCCAATCAAAGCAGTACTAATATTGGATGATGCACCATGTCATCCACCTGCTGAAAATCTAAAATGAGATGACGGAAACATATTCGCTTTGTATATGCCTTCTAACGTCACAAAATTGATTCAACCTACGGATCAGAATGTCATAAGGATTACTAAATAGCATTGCGGATCTCCTTTGTTGCCTTCCATAATCGCATCAAATAGCGATAATCCTGGAGAGTTGTTGAAAAATTAATCAATAAAAAAAGCCGTAATTAATTTAAGTCTAGCTTAAGACAATATAAATCCTAATATTATACGAAAGCTTTGGAAAAATGTTTTGGGTAATGACGAATTTTATGAACTTGAGGACGACATTCCTATGAGTATATTGAAAAACGAATATAGAAAGAATACAGAAGCACCGGCAGCAAAATCAAATAACCTTGTCTCTCAGTAAGGTAGTGAGTACCAATGCACAATAGATGATATTCAAAATAGGGGCGATAATGATACTTTGAATACTTTTAAATGAAGTGAACACCGGTGACATACAAAGTGAAGATGAAATGTCTGTGAATAAAATTGCAGTAAAGACCTTGGAGATTTTAGATGCTTTTATTAAAGTCAATATTTGGGTTGAGAAGTATTGTAGAACTGTTGACTTACTTGTGTTTCGAAAATATAGAGAGCAAGCATTGCATATGATGATCAGTGCAAGCAAAAAAGAAACGCAAATTACAGAATTTTTGAAGTTCAGTATGCCATTTCATTATTCGTTGAAACCATGTCTTTTTGAATGTTAACCAATGTTTCATAAAAAATATTTAATTTTTTATCAATAAAACACTAAATACAAATAAATATACACAAAATAACACTAAAAAATTGTAAAGGGTATATTCAAGTTGTGCAAATGTATGTAACAGGCAGAAGGAAGAAGACCCCAAAAAGTATATATGTATATTCTTGATCAGCGTCGAAAGACGAGTCGATCTAGTCATGTCCGTCTGTCCGTATGAACGCACGGATCTCGAAAACGGTAAGACCTACTATTACCAAATTTGGCTTAAAGACTCTCCTAATCCATAGGCATAACGAGTTTATTTTTTTTTTCGATATTCCATATTTCCATATTTCCTAACAAAAACCCTTTTGTTTGTTAAGATATCGTTTACAAACTTTGGATGTAATCGTTCTAGCTAATGTTCCATCACATATCCAAATATTATGTATATCGGTTTTCTATATCATATAGTTTCTATAGGAACGATCGGCCGAAAAACAACATTTATCTGCCGAAAAATGGCTTTTACTAAAAAAAAAATTTTTTTTGTTTTGGATTGAGTACAGGGTTTTCTATAGTCGGCTACGCCCGACTATAGCCCCGCCTTTCTAGTTTTTGTTTGCTGATCTGCAATAACTGAAAATAAAAAAAAATAAAAAAAAACCAATAAGCGAACCGATGGCGAACGCTCTCGCATGGCTAATTGGCGCGGGGTAAAGGTAAGCAACCTAATATGGCACATGGAGTCTTTATTGTCATTCTATGCTTTGAACTGAGGTCTAATTTAACGTGTGTGTATGCAATAATAGATACATTTTTCTTTAATCTTTTTTTTGCCGTTTGTGGTTTTGCGTGCTGTACTTGAATTTTCCTCTAATGGAAGTTTTCTGCATACAATGAACACTGTTCATGTGTTAGGCACAAAAATTAAATCTGAATGCTATGCTATGACTGCAGGCAAAACTGTATTTTCAAATCTTTGCATTGGACAAAAAAAAATCTAATTGAAAATACAGTCGAAACTCGATAATCCGACTACTCGTTGCTCCGAAAATCGGAATTGCATGTTTTCCTTATGTTTTCAGTGGAATTCTTCGTTGTAACGGAAATATTACAACGATATAATGTCTTTGACTTTGAAAATAACAGGCGGGCTGAAAAGTCCCGGGCCTAAGACATAGATGGCACTAGTCTTATTGCATTCACCGCTTTTTCAGTTAGTCCTATCCTTCAGAAGAAAGCAGTTAAAATTTCATGATATTCTGCTCATAAGTTTGTGAGTTATTGTGCTAAGAGTGACACTACTTTTGTTATTTTCAAAACACTGGATCAAAACCAATTTCGTGTTTTAATTTTAAACTGCTTCGTGATGGGGAAAAATTCCGTTCAAGCGAAGCAATAGCTTGAAAAGTGTTAAAAGGACTCCGCTCCATCAGAAACAACAATGAAACGTTGGTGTGCTGACTTCAAACGTGGTCATAGAGACACCGATGATGCAGTGGACGTCCAAATGAGGCGGTAACACCAGAAAACATCAAAAAAATCCACAAAATCGTTTTGAATGAACGAAAAGTGACGTTGCGTGAGTTAGCTGACACCCTAAAGGCATGAAAAGAACGTGTTGGCTTTAGTGGCAAAGTGGGTGCCGCATTTGGTCACTGTTGACGTGTCACAAGTCAATCAAAACAATGGCAAAACTGCATGAATTTAACTTCGACTTGCTCCCAGATTTGACTCCTAAAACTACTTCTAGCGAATACTCACCGATAAGAAATTTCGCTCGAAAGAAGAGGTTATCACTGTAATTGAGGCCTATTTTGAGGCAAAAGATAAATCCTTCTACAAAAGTGGTATTGAAATGTTAGACCGGCATTGGAATGATTGTGTGGCTCTTGATGGAGATTACGTTATGAATAAAGCCAATTTTGACCAAAAAAAAAAACCGCGTTGTCTTTGATAGGCCTGGGACTTTTCAGCCCACCTGTTATACAATATATTAGCAACAGCAAAGCTAAAGCAACAACAAAAAATGCGATGTTGGATTGCTGCTTTCTTGGGTACATAATAGCAAAGCGACAGCATCCTTTTTTGTGAAACACTGAGTGTGTAAAATTTGTCAATCTTTGTGATTAATTGCTTGTTAAAAATTAAAAAATGTAATCTGTACTACTTATATAAAATTAAACACGAAAATTTTGTAACGCTTTGAAACAAAATATATTGCACCGATTTCAATAATTTTTTTTTTTTTTCAAATCACATTTGTGTTTAACAATTGGCATCTTTACTTTTTCAGTTTTTTTTAATTAAATATCTTTTTTTTTTAACATTAAGTTCTTATAAATACATCAAAACAAACATAACATGAAAGACAGGGCTATAGTCGGGCGTAACCGACTATAGAAAACCCTGTACCCAATCTAAAACTGATTAAATTTTTTTTGTTGTTTTAATATTTTGTATTCATTATTTAAAGATTCTTGAGAAAATAAAATTTTTTGTTTTAGTAAAAGCCAGTTTTTTGGCCGATCGTTCCTATGGCAGCTATATGTTACAGTAAACCGATACGAGTATTTACCATATTCAGGAATATGATTGGATATTATTTAGAATCATTAAATCCCAAATTTAGCAGCTATATGTTATAGGTCGAATATCGAAAAAAATAAAATAAAATAAACTTGTTATGCCTATGTATTGGCAGAGTCTTCGTGCAAAATTTGTTAATTGAAATTCCTACCGTTTCCGAGATCCGTACGTTCATACGGACAGACGGACATGGCTAGATCGACTCGCCTTTCGATGCTGATCAAGAATATATTCACTTTATGGGGTCTGCCACGCCTCCTTTTGACCGTTGCGTCATTTGCACAACTTTGATATACCCTTTATCATTTTTTGTTACAGGGTATAAAAACGTTCGTACATAATACTAGTGCGTACTAGGTATATTGCTTATATTTTGTTGTACGACGACTTTGTTGTCTTGTTGAAAGAATAGCCGAACTATGCTCTCTTCGTCACTGCTTATAAATATTGTGTATGTTGTTTTTTTTTTTTGTTGTAATATAAAATATTTTGTTTCATCTGATTCCAATTAGGATATTTAAAGAAATTACTACTTGGACAAAGAAAAAGTATGTGTTATCTTTTTTTCTCATGATTTTAGCGGGTTTGACAGATGAAGACGGTTACACAAACTGGACAGATTACTAGTTTTACTAGTTTTCATATATAACTTAAAAATTAAATGTTAATTTTTCATTAGAACTGTTGACTGCGGCTAGTTCTGGTTCCGATGTTGGCTCGGATTTAAGTTACAGCTAAATCTCCCATAATCGGGCACTGATTGTCGTAGTGGTTTTGTCAGGTTGTGAGAGCTGTCCGCTTATAAGAGAGGTAAAAAACTTTTGTTTTAAATTGAATTATTCTTTATTTATGTATCTACAGATATGTGGAAGATTATCATTATACTTTTTATCAAAGTCTATAGAGAATAGAGTAGACTACCTGGTTGAAATAACTTGGTTATAGTCGACTGCCTTAAATAGGATTAGCTCAACTTAAGCTGTTTGAGTTTTAAAATGGTTTTCTATATTTTTTATGTGAATGAATTCTCAGAGCATGGCCTGAGACAACTGCTGCTGAGTAGTGTGAGAAAACGAGTGCAGAGCATAATTGCATCAGTGAGAGTAGTTAAATAGGCAACTTCTTGCTTTTGTTTTTCTTCTGTCTGCTTATGAGAGATGTTTTCAACAAATCTTTTTAAAATGTAGTCAACGACTGGTTATTGGAGCGGCCTGTTGTTAGAGTGTCCGGTTATGGTTATGCATTATAAATGTACGTTATGGAAGATTTGGCAGTAATTGGTGAAATCACACATTGTCATACTGCATCCAGCTTTTGCGTGGGATACTCTGAGGACGCGCGTGTCGTTAAATTGACTGCCCCTGGCATGTTGCTTTTGTCACTGGGGTACGTTTTTGCCACAAAGGTATGGTACATATTTTATTTTCAGTTTTTGAAATTTTGCAGCTTTGTATTTTAAAATGATAAAGAGCAAAAAAAGAAAGGAAATAAAACAAAAAAGAAACCCATGTATTTCTGTCTAATTTGTATATTAAAATAAGTTTGAAGGTTTTTGTTTTGCTGTTGTCGTTGTTCGCAGGAAAGCGTAGTGTGAAAAGCGAATAAACACATGTTGAGCATAATAACGACTTAGCTAATTAATTAAGATTTAAAGTTAATCGCCGCGGCGCAGGCAACGCCATCTGGCGCAAGCTTTTCGCAATAAACAAACAGCAATTGAGTGTACGGCGTACGTAAATTTCGTGCTTTGCTCCCCGGTTCTTGTGCGCAATAAGCGACTGTTTCTATTTGCCTCTTCTTCTGCGTTGTGTTTTTTGTTTTTGTTTGGTTTGTGCGCAATTACCAACAAAATGCAAGGAATTACGCGTTACAGTCTTGTCCCTATACAACTGACGCTTGTGTAGGCAGCTTCCTGCCTGTGACCTTAGAGGCTTTTCATCTAAAAAATTATCAATTCGCGCTTAAGATTTAGCCATGTTTGCCTAGACAAAGTGAGACAGAATATTTTTCACTTAAGATCATTTTTATGGTTTCTATTGTAAATTTTTGCGAACAGTTTCACGCAAACGACGCATAACACATAAATAATATTATAATAATAATCTGTTAACAGATTGGCCCGCAATTGGGAGGAATTTGGAATGCACCACACCACGATAATAGATTTAACTTTCAATTTGGTCACAGTAGTAAATTCAATTTAAAATAAATAAATTACCAAACAATCGCCGGAACAGTCCTTGAATAGACTGAGTCGACTCTGTTCGATTAGTTTGGCTTCTTTTTAGTTGTCCAAACTAGACCCACATTTTGTTTAGTATTATTTTTGTAATTTGTGATTCTTTGCATTAAATAACCAAAGTTTAAATTTAAATTATATAACACATAACGTCATCTATTAAAGTTTGATAGTGTTGGAAAAGAGCATTTTTCTTCTTTCGATCACTGCTAACCTCAAGCTGATCCATCGTCTGCAGTTCTGCATCTATTTGGGTGCCTGTGTCACGGCTGCTTGATTTGGAAACAGAAAACAGTCACATGTTCATAGATCAGGCGAATACGGAGGGTGGTCGATAACACAAATCAGTTTTTTCATCAAAAATTCGTTGACTTTTTTGGTCTTCGTTCAGCTGATGTGGAACAAAACGTGAACAGGACTGGCTTCTGGTCGTCCAGGTCTTGGATCGTCATTTAAATCCTCACGGCAACTTTAAAGTCGGTTAAACCAGGTGTAGACTTGAGTAAGTCTCATGCAATCATCACCATACACTTGTCTTAACATTTCGTAAGTCTTAGTGAACAAAATTTTATGTTTGCTGCTTGTTTTTCTTGTTTTAACGACACAAGCATTCAAATACGTCCAATAGGCTGCGGCGATCGAAATGTACCCGCTGTTTTAAATGGTGTTGACACCCATATATTGTGGAACGCTAATCCGATTGTGTCAAACGAACACGTTTTTGATAGATGACATTTCGGGCTATATTTTCTGTGAAGACAGTTCTGTTATTCGTCGCTCGTGTAAAAAGTTATTGGTAGTCCAGGGTCGGGCATTCACTCACAGCATCCTCTCCATTAACCGTAGAAGTTTCGGCATGTTTTTGCTTTATCTTGTTTACAGTATTTCTTTAAATATTTCACATATTTTTAAATCAATATAACTTTTATCAGGAGGGTCGAATTACTAAACTGTCTTCATAAAAAATGTAGCCTGAAATGTCACCTTCCTTTCATGTGTTCGTCTGACATTGCTATTATGATTTTTGTTATATTTTTATAATATATTTGTTATTATTGTTTACCTCACAGGAAACTTTTTCTATTTCCCTTGCTTATCTTTATTTTTTAAATAATTTGTATTTTAAATATATTTCGTATTTGCCATATCTAATATGGAAATCAATTTTATTCTTAATATATTATTAAGTAACGGAACATTGCCGGCGCTTCTAATTGAGTAATACTGTAAATGAACATAGCTTTCATATCACAAAAAAAAAAAATTCCAAAAAGAAGAAACAACGAGAAAAATGCTACAACAACAACAATATTATCGCATTATATACGAAATCAGAAAAGCCGAAGCAAACCGAAACAAGACGAAGTGCACTCAAACTCGTGACAAAGCGGGACGAAAAGCATGATAAACGAACAAATGAACAAACGAACGTATCAACGAACGAACCAACGAACGAATCAACGAACGAACGTATGAAAAGTTTTTGCTTTGCTTGTTGCTGCTGCTGTTGTTGTTGTTTCTATAATTGTTGTTGCCGCTGCTGCTGCTGCTGTTGTAGTTGTTGGCATTGTCGGTAGAGGAAAATTATATTATTTTGGGATGGATGATTGTATGTAAGCGTGTGTCTGTGTGCATGTGCGAATAACTTCGGCACTGTTGCGTCTAACAACAACAACAACAGTACGGCAACAACAATATTAGCATTAATGCTGAGGAATTGTATACATATATACAGGCACGCACACATACACACACACACACACACACACACACACACACACACACACACACACACACACACACACACACACACACACACCAACACCCACGCTTGTACGCACATATACTAAAAAGTGCTGCTAGGTCTGGCTGGCACAGCAAGTTGAAAGCAGAGCAAAAACAAAAATACAAAAACAACAACAATAACAACGAAATTTGCTCCAAACCTTTGTAGATACTTCTTCTTCAGCTGCGTTGCGTTTCGTTGCGTTGCTTTGCGTCGCGTCGCCTGCTTTGCCTATTCGCTTGCCTGTGGTACGTTTGCACGTCTGACGGCACGTTGCCTGTCTCTGTCTCTGTCTCTGTTTCTGTCTTTGTTGCCCATCCCCTGGTGCTTTGGTTGATATAAATTTTTATGCTGTTGTTGCTGTTGCTGTTGTTGTCGTCGTTGGTTCTTGTTGTTTGTATTTTTCGCAATCATTTGGCTTTTTGTACTCACAGGACTCACACCGGCGCGCACACACAACATAAGCAACTTTCGACGACGGCAAGAACACAGAACACGGACGACGTGCTGCATATCGACGAATTTGTATCAGTGAAGCGTTTCTCGCCGTGCTTGCTGCTGCGACTGCTGTGACTACGACAACGACTGCGACTTTGAGTTCGAGTTCGTAGGGCTCAGCTCAGCGCAGCTCGGCTCAGTTGAATTCAGTCGACATCAACAACATCATCATCTGTTCTTTGCTGCGCTGCGCTCAACTGTTCACTGTTCTGTTCACTTGCGTTCAGTTCAGTTCAGTTTTGTTCAGTTCAGTTCAATTTGAATTTCAGTTTAGTGCTGTTGGTTGGTCTCTGCGTTTGTGCAGAAGTTATCACAAGGCATCAGCAGTGGCGCACAGAAACTTCGCGGCAACGGACACAACAAGTCGGAAGCAACAGTAACAGACAAACAAAACTTAAATATTATTTTAAAATTAAAAAAAAGAATTTAAATAGAAAAACAATAAATATGTAAAATTCATGAATATTAAAAAAAAATATATATATATATATATATATATAATTCGTAAATAATAATTAAAATAAAAGTATTTTTTTTTTTTAAATTACCAAAACAAAAACTAAAATAAATTTTTTTTTAACAAATAAACGTAAACTTCGTGTGTATGAAAATATCACGTATACGCAAAATTGTTGCAATATTTAAAAATATTTTTTTTGTTTATTTTTTTTTGTCAACAGCAAAAAGGTAAAAAAAATCTACTTAGAACAGTTCAAGCTTAAAACAAAATTATATCGCGCGTGAAAAATAAATGACAATCTTTTTTATTGCTATTTGTGGTTTGTTGTTGTATGCAACATGAAAGCGAAGTGTTTTATTTTTTTTTTTGTGCTGGTGTGAATTTTTATGTGAACTTATAAAGCATTAAATGCTAAATAAAATAACTTTATTTAAAAGAAAAGCAACAACGCCAACAACAGAAGCAACTGCTCTGTGGTGCAAAAAGGCGCAACAGTAGCGACAGTGGCAGCATTTTGAGCAACAACTCAAAAAAGCCAAGTCAAGAAAAGCCACGCAAAGCCAAGCAGCGCAACGTCAGTATTATTTTACACTAAGGACAAATCAAAAAGAGCAACAGGAGACAGACATACACGGACGCACACGAGCAAACAGCAACAGCGACAGCAAACAGAGAAAGAAAGGAAGTAAGGAAGCGCCACGCGAACGTGTATTGCGCTGTATAAAGTCAAGCTAAGGAAGTGAAGCCAAAGCAGGCACAGTAGCGACAGCAACCGTAGTAGCAACAGCAGCAGCAAGAAATCCAAACAATAGCGGTAGCGGCAGCAGCAGCAAAAGCAGCAGCAAAAGCAGCAGCAGCCACCACGACAAGAAGCAACAGGCCATTAAAGGCGCAGCCAAAGTGTCAAGTAAGCGAACATTTAATTTTGATTTATTATTAATTTTTACGCACAAACAATAAACGGGTTTACTATGTGCATATGTTGTGCAAGTATGCTTGCTATATGTACATATACATATCTACAGTATTAATATTGTTTATTTATAAAAATAAAAAAGAAAAAGATATGTACATTTTTTTATATCTACGCGCATATACCTATAAGATGTGCATATTCTATGACTGTATTTATATAATAATCATAAGCATAAGCAACAGCTATACGTAGTACGCTCTGTACGTTCTACACTCAGCTACCTAGTGTTCATATGTAATTATGTGTAACCAAGATGCATAGAGGAAAGAAACACAATCTATAAGCTTATGATTTTATGCCTTTTGCCAAAACTGTTATGTGCTACTCAGCATATAAAATCTGACAGAATAGAAAGTATTACACGCAGGTGAAATACAAACAACAACAAAAACAACAGCAACAATAACTAGTAACGTTGTTGTAATTACTGTTTTCCATTAGTAGCAGCAGCAGCAGTAGCAGCAGCAGCAGCAGCAGCAGCAGCAGCAGCAGCAAAGGCAAAGGCAAAGGCAAAGGCAAGCAAAAATAACGGCAAGACTTACTGCAAAAGCAACAGCATCAACATTAGCACATAGAAATATAAGAAGCCGAAGAAGAGCTGAATTAAAGTTATTTAAAAAAAAAAAGGAGAAATATAAGAGAAAGAGAGAGTAAGTGTTAAAGAAAATAAGAGCAGCGCATTAACCGTCACAAATAAAAGTCGTTTGGTAAAAAAGGTGCAGAAATTAATGCGACGGTATATTTCTGCTTGTTCTTCTCACAAATTGTTGTTGTGGTTGCTGTTGTTATTGTTGTTTCGGCTATTATTGCTGTTGGTCGTCTGTGCCGTGCTGTGCTGAGCTGTGCTGTGCATGACGTTGACAGACACCATCATCGCATTGGCACGTAGTTTGCACAGGCAATGACGAAGTTGTTGGCGTTGATGGCTAACGATGGTCATTCAGTGCGTGTATATGTACGTACGTACGTACGTACGCACGTATGTATGCATGTATGTGTGTACATACCACTCGCACAGTATGTATAATATACGTATGTATGTATCTGCCTGTCTTCCTCTGCATCGATAGCTGTTGAATGCCGTTGGCATTCAAACAAAACCAAAACCGAAAACAAGACCAAAAACAAAAAAAGGTAAATTTTTTAGTTTGTTAACTGCAAATGCTTGGCAACGTTTCTTGTTGCGCCTCTTCTGCTGTGTTACTGTTGCTTTTTTTTAACCATGTTTTTGCTGCTCTTACTGCACACAGGTGCGCTCGGATGGTGCTTAGTGCTGTTGTTGTTGTTGTTGTTGTTATTGCTTATAGTGTTTGCCGTGCTGTTATTATTAGTCTAATGGATGTTGCTGCTCTTGTTGTTGTTGTCATTGTTGTTGCTGTTATTGTTGTTGCTATCATTGTGAGTGGCGCGATTAGCATTGCTGTCTGCCTGTCAGCGTCATTATATACTCAATTTTTTTTTTTTAATTTTGCTTCTTTTTTTGCTTTTAGCAATACTTGCATTTCATATTTGTTTTTGTGCAACGTTTTTGTTTTTTCTGGTTTTTTATTTTGTTTGTGAGGTTTTTTTTTTGTTTTCTTTTACTTTCGCGTCGATTTACGCGCATTTCACTTATGTTCTCTATGTTGCTTTATTGCCTGTCACATAGTGTGCGATAATTGATTAATACAGACATGACAAGTTTTTATTTCATAGTTGTTATTTGTCGTTGTTGTTGTTATTGCCATTGTTGTTTTTTGTGTTTGTTGTTGTTTGCTTTTGCACAAATTGCAATACATTTTTTGGCAAAGTATTTGCTTTCGTTTTATTGAAGTTTAGCTGTTTGACAGTTTTTCGTAGTTGTTATTTTTTGTTTTTTATTTTTTTCTTTTTAATGGTTTCTATTTGTTTTCTTTGTTATTTTGTTTTGTAGGAATTTATTTTTGCTGCAAATTTGACATTGTTTTTTTTTTTTTTGTTGAAACCAGCTCACTTTGTAGCATTTGTATATATTGCTATTGTTGTTGTTGTTGTTGTGTATTTTTTCCAATGAAAAAGCGTTAAGACAAAAATATGTGCAAACAATTTTTATTTGCAAAAACGTGGCAAATGAAAAATAAAGTGAGAAACAAAAAACAGAGAATGTTGACAAAAAACTTTCAGTAGAAACTTTTTAAAACTCTAAAACCAATTTAAGTGCACATATGTATATGTATGTGTGTGTATGTGATTGCAGGCTGCTTATGTGTATGCACATGTGTATGTCGAACTATTGGTGAACCTGTGAAGCCTGTGGAATGCTGTTTGCCATTTGTTTGTTTGTCTGCTTAACTTTGCCCTGGCGAGATAATGCGTAAGAAAACTTTACATGAATGAGCATGTAGACTCGAGCCACGCTTAGCTATGTATATACGAGGGTGTATGTACTACCTATGTAAGTATGAACATGTGTAGGCAAAAATTTGAGGCATGCAGAAGCAGAAGAACCTATCTATGCTTACACATATGTGTGTAAGTGCTTATGCATGGTGATTGTTTTGCATTGCTTCCGTAACGCGTAAACGCGTAAACGTCAAGAACTTGCTTGGCTGCTGGCTGAAATGTTTCACTTAGAGCAAAGCAATGCCTACAATTGCATATCCTTAAAGTCTTGTCTTTTCTTGGCTTGGCTTGCCTTGTCTAAAATAAGCTAAAATTGGCAGTTTGATATCAGTCGGCTGATCAGCAAAGCATTTTCTATATTTAATGCCAAGTTAAGTTTATGAAAATCATTCCGCCGCATTGGAAAGGTCTAATTTTACAGTCGACTGTTTTTCGTTTGCTTTTAAAGTAAGCAGCTTAAAAGAAGAAATAAAACAATAAAGCGAAAAGACAAAAAACAACAAAAAAAAAAAAGAAAAAAATAAAAAAATGAAACGTGTCCTTTAATCAATTCGTTTGAGTTTATGGACAAGCCCGAAATAGAGTTTTCCATAAATTAAATTTTATATAATTTTCGCATGGAATGTACAATGCAGATAAGAGAGTTTTGTCATTTCAATGTTTTACTGACACAAAATGAAAAATTAAATCATCCATTTAGGAGACCCCTATATGGTTTGTCTGTCTGTCGTCTATGTTCTTGGTTGCCTTTATATTTGTCTGTTTATATGCCCGGCTGTGCAAATGGCTGTCTCTGTGTCTGTCTATCTGTCCGTCTGTCAATATCAATATAATTTGCCACAGCAGCAATCTGTTTAGATGGTGGAGAGAGTGAGAGAATACATGTAAAAAAGGTGACAGGAAGCGAGAGTCACAAACATTTGCGGCCATCCGCTAGGCAGGCAACTGTTATTCAGGCATTCATGCAGCCATTTACGAGCAACGACAACAATGGCAATGACAATGACAAGCACGAGGACGAGGATGAGGACAAGGACAACAACAATAATAACAAAAACAACGTACATGAGAAGGACTATAATGGCAGCAAAACTGATTTCGACGACGACGACGGCGACGGCGACGGTGGCTTTCAGTATATTAGCAGGGAGTGTATGGTGTGTGGAGTATGGCAACAACAATACCATCGACAACAACAACAACAACAACAGTGCAAAGTGACATTAGACATTTGACGATGATATTAAATGGCTTCAAGTTTATCGCAAGTCGGACTGCGGACTGTAAACTGCGGCTTGCATTAATTTTTATTTTACTCAAAGCAGCAGCAGCAGCAGCAACAAATATAAAAAAAATTGCTAAAAAATCATAAACACATATCCAGAGTTGAATGCTCGGCATGCCAGCAACGCGTAGGCCCGTCACTTGTTTACTTGCCCATGGCCTGCGCTTGGCAAAGTTTGCCTACGTCGATGGCTGGCTGGCTTGGTTTGGTTCGGTTTGGCCGTCGCCATTAAGCAGCAACTAAATCGAGTCGGTAGGTACGTCTAATGGACGGCATTGGTAATTAAAACAGAATTTACGATGTAAACTAATCCGCAAACCGAAGTGATTGCAACGCCCACACGCCCACATGCCTATGTACGCCCAGCCATATACACATAAACACATATACACACACACACACACACACAGAGAGACACACACACATACACACACACACACACACACACACACACACACACACACACACACGCGTGCACACGCACAAATGTCTGCTTAAGCCGATTTCATTGCATTTAGGAGTTGAATTTTAATGTTGGGCGTTTGTTATTGTTATTGTTGTTGTTGTTGTCGTTGTCATTTGTCATTATTGTTGTTGCTTGTTGACTGTTGTTGTTTGTAACCATAAATGCCGGACAAATCACTGGTTAGCTATATTTCGCATTAATGCTTCTGCTGCTCTTGCTGCTTCCGTGGTCCTAATTGCCATGCATTGCGTAGGCCTGGCTGCTAGGCACTAAAATCGAAGGTTATGACAAATACAGCCACTTTGACAAACTGCCAAAGTTGACTTGGTTTAACCGTACGCAACACCAATGCAGAGAATTTCTATTAAAATTATTAATAATTATTTTGCTATATATTGAAAACAAAAAAAGATAAAGATTAAAAAGATTATATTTCAATAACTTGGTAAATTTAACAAAGTTTGCCAAGCAGACGCGGCCAGCCACTATTGTCCCAACTTGACTGTACTGCCTTGGTAATTTTTTATAAGTGGAGGTGGGTGTGGGTATGGTGGCTATGCCGGATAAAAATAACTTGGTAAGCTTGCCCAAGTAAGCTTTTGCTGTTGAGCAACTTTAACACGAGCCTCGCGCATTTATGCCAAAATTATTTCGTTCGCACACATGCCAGAGCAGGCAGCAAAATGAATTTGGTAAATAAAACAAAGTCCCTTTGGTAAAACCAGCTAAGTCGCACATAAATTGTGCATAAAGTTGCTCTAATTGGCGTCAGTTGGCAGTTGGGAGTTGGCAATTGGGAGTTGGGAGTTGGCCGTTGCCAGTTTTCGCTTGTCAGTTGCTAGTTGCTTTGCAACGCCACTTGATGACGATATTGCTGCTGTTGTTGCTGCTGTTGATGAAATACACGTGAGACACAGTGCAGCGAGGTTGATTCACTCAGTGCAGCTTAGCAGCATAAGTGTGGCTCTTTATGCATTTAGCAGACATTTTTTTTTATTTTGTTTCCGAATTATTATTTATTTATTTTTTTTTTATGTATTCTATAATAAAACAAAAAAAAAACTAGAAAGGCAAGGCTATAGTCGGGCGTAACCGACTATAGAAAACCCTGTACCGAAGCCAAAACTTAATATATTTTTTTGTTGCTTTAATATTTTGTATTCATTATGTAAGGATATCTCAAGAAAAAAAATTTTTGTAGTAAAAGACATTTTTCGGTCGATTGTTCCTATGGCAGCAATATGTTATAGTAAACCGATATTTATGATATTCGGGAATATGATTTGAAAGTACATAGTACAAGTAAAATCATAAAACTTAAAATTTGGTACCGATGTCTTAATAAAAAAATAGTTTTTCTTAGTAAATGTTGTTTTTCGGCCGATCGTTCCTATGACAGCTATTTGATATAGTTAACCGATATATATAATATTGAGATATGTAATTGGACATTCGCTAAAACTGTTAAATCCGAAATTTGGTGAAGATATCTTGAAAAACAAAAGGGTTTTTGTTACTAAATGTGGGTTTTCTCCCGATCGTTCCTATGGCAGCTATATGTTATAGGTCGAATATCGAAAAAGAAAAATAAACTTGTTATGCCTATGGATTGGGGGAGTCTTCGTGCAAAATTTGGTGGTTGTAGGTATTACCGTTTCCGAGATCCGTGCGTTCATACAGACAGACGGACAGACGGACATGGCTAGATCGACTCGCCTTTCGATGCTGATCAAGAATATATATACTTTATGGGGTCTGCCACGCCTCCTTCTGCCTGTTACATACATTTGCACAACTTTAATATACCCTTTACCATTTTTTGGTACAGGGTATAAAAAAGAAAAACGTAATTTACATTAGAAACTACGTATTTTAAAATTGTTTTTTCATGTATATATGTATGTACAATCATATATGTGCATATGTGTATGTATGCGTGTAAAAACATAGGATTATTTTATTTATATTCTTGGAAAAAATTTGTCAGTTTTTGTTTGATTGACGGCTTTGACTTTTTTCTTGTGATCGATATCTTCCAACAAAGTTAATTGATTCGAACATTTTTTCACCGACATAGCTGCGCAACGTACAAAATTTACCTTGTTTGGCGATTTTTATGTTCAAGCATTTCAACCTTTCGGGGAAATTCGGTGTGCGATGTTTTTAACAATAAATTACATACATTGCATATAATGAATAAATTCTTTGAAAAGCGGTTTTCCTATATGCAAAACTTCGTTACAGGGCAGACTTATAAAGAAATTCGCGAAGTTCAAATATATACAGCAAAATCTTTCAAAACGGACAGTTTCCATAGTCGGATAATTCCCTTAAGCGGATAAATTTCACAAGCTTTTCATAATTTTTTCGACACATAATGCGTTTAAATAAGCGAACACCGCTCATCTGTGCGTTTTGCGAGATTTCATTGTATATGACAAAAGTGACAAAAAAAAATCGCAATGTCTTCAAAAGAATACAGTTACAGTGAAATTAGGGTTATAGGGTAGCTCGATTGTAAAATAATTTAACATAACATATTCTGAACTGATGGCTGAGTTTTCGTGCATTTGTTGAAGGCTTAAACAGCACGCACATGAGCACGCTGCAGCGACTTTTGCAAATATTGTGCACTCGAGTGTTGGCAGTGTCTCAGAGAAGCCTGTGCCGTGTCCTTATGCAGTTAATGCGTAGCAACGCACTCCTTGGCAACTGCATTGGCTTATGACTAAACATTTCTTGTGCTGTGCGGGTGTCTGTCTGTCTGTGTGTATTTGTGTGTGTGTGTGTGTGTGTGTGTTAGTCACTAGCGTGCTATTTGCTTAGTCAATATGACAGTCTTGTCAATTAAGTTTTTCCTTTGTCGTACGTGTGCTGCGCTACTTTCTTCTGTCTTCTGTTTGTCACTTTTGCTGAGTTTGGCCTCGACTAGTCAGCCTCGCTCACAGGCATCGTTTGGTTGACGCAGTCTTGGCTTGTTCTGCAGCACAACGCGCGTGCCGAGCTAAGCTGTAAGTAAACGAGAGGCAATATAAAGAGCACAGTAGAAAAGTGAAGCAATGTAAAGCAAAGCGAAGCAAGAAAGGAATTGACAAACAGCAGCTGCAGCAGCCGGTAAAATCAAGACGAGACTCGAGCCAGAGTTCATTATTATTAACAAGCGGGCTTATTAATTAATATGATTAAACAGTAAGACGCTCAGGTGTTTAATTAAAACTAATAGAATCAGCCAACGACTTAAATACGAATTCTATCGCACGCCGGTAAGCGCAATTGCACAAGCAAACGCAGCAGCCTCACAGCCACAGCAACAACAACGACAACTACAATAACAATAACAACAACAGCAACATGATATAGTCAACACTGCTGACTATCGTCAACGTCCTCATTATCCGTACTGTCATTTTTAACTTTCGCTCTCTTCTGTTCGCTTCCCAATGTCGGCGTCGCAAGGTGAAACAATAAACACTCGGCAATATTTTCGCTTAATGAGTTTTGCGTGCAATGCGAGTTGAAAGAGTATTAAAAACAAAAAAAAAAAAACAACAGAAACAACAACAAAAAGTAAAGAGCAAAAAACAAAGAGAAACAATAAAAATAAAGAAAAAAAAACCGATGAATTTAAAACCAACAACAACAAACACAAAAGCAGCAGCAGCATTGCGTTGTCATTGTTTTTGTCGTCGTTGTTGTTGTTGTTGTTTAATTTTTACGGCAAATTAAGCAAATTCCGCGCAGCACTTCGACTGTGATGTTCGACTGTTGATGTTCGGCTGCAGCTGTTGTTGTTGTTGTTGGCTTTTAACGCGGTTGTTGCATTGCATGTTTGCAATAGGCTTTCGACGTTGCCTGCTTGGGCTGTGCGCTGCTTCCTTGCTTCGAGGCTGCGTTGCTTGGCTGCTTGGCTTGGCTGCTTGTTTGGTTGGCTGGTTGTTTCTCACTTTGGCTGTTTGGTTTGTTTGGGTGATAGGCGTTTGAGGGCGGCACGCGCGCGCTCGTGTCTGTATTTATTACAGGCGACAAAATATTTGCATAAAACAAACAAGTAAACAGCGGAGCGACTAGCAAACAGAGTCATGTCACATACCTTACCGTAGTCTCTCTCTCTCTGTGTGTGTGCGTATGTGTGTGTGCTTTGGGCGCGTTACTTGGGAGCTGCGAATGAAAACAAAAATAATAAATAAAACAAAACAAAGCAAAAAAAAAAAAGGAAAAAATAAACAACAATGAAAAAATATCAAAACAACAACAGTTGACTTGTCAACTACTCAAAATTAATATGTTGTAATTATTTTGCTATATGATTGCGCTGTAACGTGTACAACGATGCTCCGCAGCAGCGGCAGCTACTGAAGTTAGCAAAACAACAACAAAAATAACAGCAGCGATAAAAAAATACAATCTAAGCCAATAATAATGATAAAAAAAACTGATAAATAAAGCGCAAAAAAAAACATCTAAAAAAAAATTAACTCAAATGGAACTGCCAACTCAGCGTAATGTAGACAGACGCAGCCAAGCAGTTCAATTGTTAAGAAAAAGAAAAATCAAGTCCGACAAGAACAGCAACGAGCAACGAGGCTCAATGGCCATGCCAATGCTGTCATCAATATCATCATTATCATCAGCAGCAGCAGCAGCAGCAGCAGCAGCAACAACAACAACAGCATTGGCAACGCCTTCACACATCTTAATCATCGTTGTCTTTGTCTTTGTCATCATCTTTGCTGAACAACATTGTCAGCCTTATCGCAGTATCGGCATCGTCATTGTCATTGTCATCGTCATCGTCATCGTCATCGTCATCATAATCATCATCATCATCATCATCATCATCATCATCATCATCATTGATGGACATCAAGGATTTTTATTTTAGCTTTACCGAATTCTGACAGCATTTAGCTATTTTATGGTAGAGCGAGTTTTACTCAACTAACCAACCTAACCCAACCCAAGCCAACCAAAGCAAGCAAGCAACTAAGCAAGCGAGCAATGGAAACGATCGAACAGCTCAGCCCAGTCCAGCACAGAACAGGACAGGACAGGCCACGCTAGGATAGGGCATGACAGGCCAGGGCAGGCAACCAAGCAACGTGCTGAAATTTTTTGCATGGCCATCGACGCTTGCAGCGTTTTCTGTTTCTGTTTTCGAAGTAATGAAGGTGATGGCGCATAAAAACACAACAACAAAAAATGTGAATTTGTGGCATAGAGACAACAACAACACCGACAACAAGTGTTGAAAAATACACAAACAAAAACAACACAGAAGCAAAAAACCAAAAAACAAAAAAATACGAAATAAAACGAAAGATGTAGCATTAAATGTGAATCATGACATTACGCAGCGAGCAAACGGGCAGACGGGCAGGCAGGAAGGCAGTCAGAGCAAGCGACAAGGCGAAAGTTAAGTGAAGGCTGCCGCCATTGTCGCACCGACACAGACGACGCAGTCAAAGACGTAGGGAGTAAACACACACACACACACATACAAACAAACAAACAACACGCATGCACGCACAGGCAAAGAGACAATCAGACAGACAGGCTGACAGTGTACGTATAGAGAACGCCATTGTCGCTGTCAGCGTCGTTGACGCTTTGCCTTTGCCTTTGCCGACTGGGAAAAACTTGTTGCGCGTTTCATATGGTGGAGTATCATCAAAGAACAGAGCAGAGGAACAGACGAGCAGAGGAGCAGCAACAGCAAAGTAAAAGTAAATACGATTGAAAGCAGCCAGCAACGGGCAGGCAGACAGTAGAGCAGCCCAGGGGAACGGGGGCAGCTGGGAGGGCAATCAGAAGGGCAGCCAGGCAGACGTGCATGCAGGCGTCAACCTTTAGCCGTTAAGTGCTTATCGGGGTACACTGTGCAAATGTTGCTTACTAAATTGAATTCGAAAAGAAGTTGACAAAAGGGATACACGCATACACGCATGCAGGGATTTTACAGTTTGTTAAGTTTCCACAAGAATTCATTTGCTGTTTACAGTCTTCAGTTTTCTGTTTTCAGTTCTCTGTTTTCAGTTTAACAAGAAGTCACACCGTATCTGCAATTACAAGAAACTGACACTCGAAAATGATCAACTTGTCCTCAAACCAAAATATAAGCCTTTTGCCCTCCAAGCAGAAAGAATTCATGAAAATTATTTATAAAAAAGAAAAGAAAAATAAAAAAATAGGAGAATCACAAACTTGGATAAGCGCAAAAATAGCAACCTTCTTAAATTTGTAGTTTAGAACGGTATCAGAAAAAAGAAAAACAAAATGTTTTTTTCGTTTGCTCGGATTTTTAGGACTAAATATAAATGACTTGGCTTTATTAGAAGATAGTCTTCAACAAAATGTATGAGTCTCTATAGTACTTAACGGCTTTTACTTGGGTTTTTGCATGTCTCCTGATTGCGAAATTAAACGAAATAGTAGATCAGCTGTTACTATGGAACAGACATAATGTCTAGTGTCGCATGTTCAGTTATCTTGGCACCTTAATCGTGTAATTATACATGCACCACTAATCTCATAAAATACGATTTCGTCTCTCTCACGTGTTTATTCCCTATTTTACTATCAGCCATGTAAGCAGAAATAATTGTAAACTTATAAGTGCGTAACCTTGGACCTCGCATACCTCAAGTCTTAGAAAAACTCTAAGCTTCAATTTGTCAGAGTCATTTATGTGCCTTATGTGTCTTCAATGACTTTTCCTGGCAGTGGGTGTTGCTGAATCAGGCAGCTCCCAGTTGCAGTTGCCGGCTGCTTATGTAAAAGTGGTGATAAGTTCTGACTCACACAGAGATTAAATGCATCAGTTTTTTTTTTTTTTCTGTTGACACATTTTGGTGTATTGCAATATAAGTTAGCATTTTTTTTTCGTTTAAATTCCTTTTAAGCGCATTTTCGCATGTCTTGCATAGACTTGAAGTCGTCCTATTGTTGAGCTGAAAAAAAATAAAAAAAAATACAGAAAAGAAAACGAAAAATATGCTTAAATGTCAATTCACAAAAGTTGTACTCACGGCCAAGTTTTCTTTTTTTTTTTTTGTGTTGCTTGCGTTGATGTTTGTTAAATACTTATAAAATATTTCGGAAATCTTTCAGAAAGTGTCTTAATGTCAGCAATTTTTTTATTTGCGTATGTTTTCATTTTTTTTCTTTCTATTTTTTTTTTGCATTTTCTTATTTTTTCGTTGAATGCTATGCAGGATTGTAGTATGACACCCGATGTTCTAGCTGGAGGTTAAAGAGACTCTTGTATAAAACGTATTTGTACATGGTATAGTCTAGTATCAGTTTCCTTTCAATAAAACAAGAGCAGCAACAACACCGAAAAACATAAATGAAATAAAAAACAACGCAGCAAAAGCTGTCAAAGATACAAAAATAAATAAATAAAACAATATGACGACAATAGAAAAAACAAAAAAATAAAATAAAATAACTTGATAAACCAAACGGAACATAAGAGTATTTTCATGTAGTATTTTTCGCATTTTGTATTTATTTTATTTTTTCGTATATTTTCTTTTTCTTTTTCGTTTTTATTTATTAAGTTTATAGACCAACTGTGCAAACATGAGCAATTTTATGCGCGTCAGCAACATTTGATGCTTTAAAAGTGTTGCATACTTCGCGGGGCACATTGTAGATGCCTAGCCTAAAGGTTATTTATTTAGTGAGTTGAGCAAAGCAATTGATTTCGCACTGTATGCGAGTTTCCATAGAAGAGCTGTGGTTTTCCCATTGCTGCCTGCGATTTGTTTAATGTGCAAAATATTTATAATATTTTAACGGAAAAATGAGTGCAAATGTCCGACTGAATTACAGTTGCGCTGAGTTTACAAAATTTATTTGTCAACAAAGAAAAACAGGCTATAATTTTACTAAATTTTATTATAAACAGATCATTTATTGTTTCGATCGCGTATGTTTATATAACTAATTCATTAACTATATAAGGAAATGGTTCCTATAAAAAAAAAAAAAAAACAAAAAATGTCGCGCAATTTTTGGCTGCTTCAAAGTCACGCTGGATACAGGAAATTCTATGTTATATGGCAAGTTTTGTCATTTTATTCGCCCCCATGCATATGTCCTTATCCTATGTTAGAAAATAGAAAAAGAATTATTTTGGCTAGCTAAGCTCTTTTCGACGTTGACTAAGTACATATGTACATGTGTAGATTGTAGAGTGTGCGCTTAGATGAGTGAGTATATGCTTGGGTCTAAATACATAAGCGTTGAGGCATGTGAAGGAAACGGAATGCGAAATAATCTTCGAATTGAAACTTGTAAAAAAGTAAGAGCAAGAAATACAAAACACAATCCAAAAATTGTTCATCTTTTTAACAAGTTTTCTGGCAGTTGTTGTTTTTTGGTGCTGCTGTTATTGTTGCTGTTGCCGTTGCTGTTGCTGTTAATGCTGTCGTATTGTTTTTGTTGCTGATGTTGTCGTTGTTGTTATTGTTGTTGTATTAAAACCGACAACAACCACAACTGCAAAGTTGTGTTTCTGTGGCAACAATTTATGAAATAACTTCGTAAAGCAACACAAGGAACGAATAAACGAACGAATGAACAAACGAAGCAACTGAAACACGATTTTCTGAGGCAAGTCTGCGCGCGGTGCGGTCTCTATGGTGTGAGGTCAGACAAGTTTTGAATGAAAAGTTGGTATGAAAATGCCGAAAATGCTTGAGTGGATACACAAATGGATACGCACTAACAGCAACAACAACAGCAACAACAACAGCAACAACAACAGCAACAACAACAGCAACAACAACAGCAACAACAACAGCAACAACAACAGCAACTGAAACATAAACAGTCACCAAATCAGACGCGCATAGCATGGTATGAGTCACGAGCCGCGATGCGAAAGCATGTCGAACGTACAGAGTATGAGGCATCGCGACACAGAGAACGATAAAGAGCAGTGAGTGAGGATGAGGGAACGTGTAAATGAGTAAGTAGACAGCCAAGAAGACCGCGTGACAGTCTAATATATATAGAACAGCAAATGCAAAGAAAGCATTTCTGTACGCTAGCTGGCAATGAGCTGAAAGTTTTCTCAAAACGTAGGAACATTTCTGCAAAAGTATCAAACAAAAACAAAAACAATAAACAAAAAAATCGCAGTAGGCAAAGCCAAGCAACTAAATGAGCGAGTGAGTGCGTCAATGAGTGAATGAGTGAGTGCACGAATGAGCGTATGAGTGCGTAAGCAAGCAACTAAGTAAAGTAGCAAAAACCCATGCCGGGCGTCAACCCTCGCACACAACTTAGTGCGATGCTCTGCCCCACACTACTCAACTCAACTCAGCTCAGATAAATTCAACTCGGCTTAACTCAACTCAGCTGAACTGAACTGTACTGAATTCAAGCCGTAGTCGTTGCCTTTGCCTTTGCCTTTGCCGTTCATACCGTGGCTTCGCGTGCTGCTTCGTCAGACGTCGTTTGCTGCGAACCTTCGACTTGGTAAACGCACATAGCATTATCAGTCGGTATGCCAGCTGAGGCTGCCAGCGTTATTGTTGTTTATTTTTTAATGCTTCTTCGACTATGTTTATTGTTGTTATCACTATTGAGCTACACACTGCACTGTAGTTGCTTGCATTTCTTGGAAATTTTAAAACGGGATTCAGGCTTTTAAAGTTTGTATATACTAGAATTTCTTGTTCGCTTTTGTGTGCGTGTGTGTGTGTGTCCTTGTTAAAGCAAATCAAATATTATATGGCTTGATTGTTGTGGCATGCAAAGCTTATTTTGCATTCCGAATAAAGGTTCTTTTTAAATTCCTTATTTAAAAAAAAACTTTGAAGTAGTCAGTAGACAAACTGAAATGACCACAGTGAAAGTTGCTCAAACTGCATTTCCTCTGAAGTTATATGTATTCCCATTTGGCAGCAGTCGCTCACGAGTATTTTTATACAAGATAATGTCATTATAAGTCTATCAGCAAGTGAAACCTTAAGCGAAGGAAATTGTTCCTATTTTTTTTTTGGGTTTTTTGTTTACCCATCTTTGAGGTAGTCGCAAATGGCTTTGACTTGTCGCAGCAATTTTGAATTTTTCTGAAGTCTGCTGTTGCTCTTGCTTACCTTTTGTAGGCTTTATTTATGTTATGCCATATAGCATTTGTTGCATAATTTATGCTATCATAGTTAACATATTTGCGAGCAAAGGCCCACTGTGCTGGTATAATTCTGTATTTAGCTACGCAAACGTTCGCTGCTGTGAGCTGCTGCACGTAGGTTGTAGTTCAAGTTTGGTTTGCCTTTGCCTTTTGCCTTCGCCTGTACCTACGTTTTTGTTTCGGTTTTCCATATTTTTTTTTTCGTTTTTTTTTTTCTTCTTTGGTTCACTAAATTATCAAAATTTATACGCAAAGTTAAGAAGCGCAAAAGCAAATATTTTTCAAAGTTACACTTACACACACGTACGCACACCCATTCGTGCCATGGCGTGGCTCTATTTTACTGCTATGTGTGTGTTAGGAGTAGGCCGCATACATACAGAAATACGTACAGACATACATATATACAAAGAGACGCACGCCTGTTGCTCATACGCAGCGGTTGTCGACATTGAGGAACGCATGCCAAAACGAATCGAGGAAAAGCAGCAGCGAAGCCAAGCAAGCAACCGAACCAGGCCAGGCCAGGCCAAGCCAAACCAAGTCAAGCCAAGCCAAACCAAACCAAACCAAACTGAACCGAACCAAACTGCACAGAATAGAACAGACCAGAACAGAACTGAACTGAACTGAACTGAACTGAACTGAACAGATCTGAGTTATGCAAACAGTTTGTCAGGCAGTCAGCTTATATGTGTGTCTGTGTGTATATAGGTGTGTGTGTGTGCGTGTGTATGTTTGTTAGTTTGCCAACCGAGCAAGCGACCGAAATTTGCGGTTCGTTCATTATCAAATAACCTAAGTCGACCTTAGTGCGCTCGGCCGCTTGTGCACACAATCCTTATGGCCACCGCACCGCACTGCACCTGGCAAGTGGCCCAGCAACGATGGTCCTTCATAGTCGGTCGTCTTAAACGCATCGTGAAACTAAAATTTAATAGCATTTTATTCATTTTGATACAATTTTTATTTTTATATTTCGCCGTTTGTTTTTTTTTTTTTTTACTTCATTTTCGATTTTTAAGGGATCAAAAAATAAGTTTTAAAAATAGCTGAAAAAAAAAAGAAAAATATGAAGTATAAGATTGAGAGAAGCAGAAACAGAAGCAAAAGTAAAAGTTAAAGTAAAATCGAATGGCTACAACAACAATGGCAGAAATATAAGTAAATAAATAAATAACAAATAAAAGAAAAATTGTGAAAATTTATTTAAGGCGAAAAATCAGTGAACAGAAAGCAAAAAAAAAACATCAAAAAAAATAAATAAAAAAAAATATAAATGAAATAAATGAAAAAAATTGAGCGAAAAAAAAAATAAGAAAATAAAAGAAAACGAAAGCAAAACAAAATGCAAACATTTGCAATTTTGTTGTTGTTGCGGTTGTTGCTGCTGCCGCGACCATCCTCGTATTCGTTTTTGTTGTTGTTGTTATTGTACACCATTGCCGTTTGAACATACTTTTTGTGGCATTGCAAGCCACTAATTGGCTTAGAGCGACAAGTGAAAATTAACGTTAACAAAGAAAGGAACAAAACGGCACGAAAAAACAAGCAAAAAAAAGAAAAAACCAAAAAAAAAGGGAAAATGAGAATAACACATTTTCCATCTATTTACTATTTTTATGTACTCCTTATTGTGTTTTCCTTTATATTGCTGCTGATGTTTATGCTGTGGCTCGTTTTGTTTTTGGAAAGGCCGCGAGCACAAAGGCCAAATGCTCGGGTCGCCAGCAAAGGAGGTCGCGGTGTTCAAAGTGCGGTGCCAAGTGTCGCTTGCGAATATTTGTATTTGCACATACACACATACATATATATGAGCTCTAGTTTTTAATTTTTTTCTTGTTTTTACAGTCGCTTGGTCTTATTGTTAAGATTGGCTATTGCAGTTAGGCTTAGCCATTTTCTCATGCAGTATATAGACACGAGATGCATGTCTCTGTTCCCTTTTTCTAAGGCATCACATAACTGACCCAGACCTTAGACTGCGCTGCCCCAGGGGCGCTTGGCTTTTTTAACTGTAAGTAATTCTGCGTTCTGTTGCTCAATTTTGAGCAAATTGTCGTGCCGTTGAGACTTGCTAATTAATTCTCATCTGTATAGCTCTTTACAGGATTTGTAAGAATTTTACAGCATTTCTGCGCGCCTTGAGCTACTTTGAGTATATCATTTGTAGAATATTCTTTGTCAGTTATTTTCGAGCCAAGCATAAATTTGAAGTGATCTATTATACCTATTATATAGTAAAGAAATTTTAAATTTAATGCGATATTAGTTAGGTAGTCCTGTAGTTAAGTGTGATTTGCGAATTTGTCCTATCAAGTTAAGAAATTTATTTTATTTGGTGCTAACTTGTGCGACATATGCCAAGGAAAAAGTTTCAGCGCGATTTGCAATAAAAAGAAATGTCTAGAGTACACTGGAAGAAAATAAAAGTGGCCCCGACGCTGTAAGAAAATTCGTGGCAATTGATTTGAGGGTCCTTTAAAGATAAGCACATTTTATTGCTGCCTGGCTGAGTTAGGTTTGTTGCCGCAAGTCCTGCAGACTGCCAGCCATCAACTGTGCGGTCCAAAGTGTATAAAAACAAAGTTTGAATCGTTGCTTGTGTGTCGTGCGAGTGCTTAATTTTTTCCTTTTCTCTTTTTTATTTTTTTTTTGCCTTGTTAGTTTTCCGGCTGTGAGTACAAAAAGCTTTTCCGTTTGCTAATTATGATTTAAAGCATTAGTAGCTGCTTTGTGTTCTTTGTAGTCGCATATGTGCACACACACCCACACACAGATCGTCTGTCTTGTCTGGCTGAAATTATCTCGCTTTTATGTACACTTCTTTGCCCACGTGTCGATTGCTTGGTGTCGTTTGTGTAAGTTTTTCTTTTCGAAAAAAAAGGAAAAAAAAAAAGCAAAAAACAAAGGACGAAAGTAAATAGAAACCAGAAAGATAATGATATAGTCGGGCACACCCGACTATAAAATACCCTACGCCCAGTTTAAAATCTAAGAAGCTTAGTAAAAGTAATTTTTCGACCGATCGTTCCTATGGCAGCTATATGTTATAGGTTGAATATCGAAAAAAAAACAAAAAATTCGTTATGCCTATGGGTTAGGAAGGACTTCGTGCAAAATTTGGTGATTGTAGATCTGTTTCCGAGATCTGTGCATTCATACGGACAGACTAGATCGACTCGCCTTTCGATGCTGATCAAGAATATATATACTTTTTAGCGTCTGCCATTATCATTTTTTTGTACAGGGTATAAAAAAATATGAGAAAGAAAAGAGAGCAAAAGAAATTATCGGAAAACTGCAGCAAAGAGTAATCAACGAGCAAGCGATGCCTGCACACGCTTATGTACATAAGTTTTCAGCTATGCTGTGACAAGTAACTGTGCGCGTGTGGTTGTGTGAGTGTGGGTGCCTGTGCAACTGTTCGCAAGCATGTGTGCTAATGTTATTTGATCTGTTTTGTGGTTAATTAATGTTTTCCCTTTTTTTTCGTTCTATTTTGTTTTTGTAATGTTTTTTTTAGTTTTTTG
>JBAMBQ010003803.1:0-19403 GCA_037044495.1 Stegana nigrithorax
TCGGTAGTTTGAAACATCCCTTTTACTACCTTTTTTATGAAGAGGCGAAATGTAGGACTCTTTCCATACAATAGGAAAAGAAAAGGTCGTAAGCGATAAATTCAACAACTTACGAAGAGGAAGAAGTAAAGCGCTAGCACAGTACTTTAAAACACATGCAGGAATACCATCCGGGCCAACAGAAAAAGTGGGTTCAATAGACAATGAATAAGACAGAAGTATTCTTTCATCAATAACAGGGCAATTAATCGGGTAAGAGGCCCCATTACTTGGGTCAGAATAAAAACTACGTGAGACAGAACTATCACTATAGTTATTTTGGAAGAAGCTAGCAAATAAGTTTGAAATATCAGCATTATTACATCCCTCAACATTACCTAGCTTCATAATGGAGGGAAAAGAATTAGACCTGCGTTTTGAATTAATAAAATTATAGAACGACTTAGGATCACGTTTAATATTGAGTTTAACGTTAATTAAATACGAATTATAGTAAGATTTATTCGCGTGATTAAAATTGTAGCGCGAGACAGTATAATTTGCATAATCAACTGCCAAACCGGTACGTTTAAATTTATTAAAAAGATGATTTTTACGATTTTTCAACCGAATTAAATCGCGAGAAAACCATGCTGGTCTATTTGACTCAGGGAAAACCTTAACTTTAGGAACGCCTTTTTTGAAAAATTTTAGTAAAGTTTTATTAAACAACTGCACAGCTTCATCGATATCTCCCATGGAATTTAAAGCCGACCAATCAGTATTTAAGAGAAACTGGTTAAGTTTACCAAAATCAGTTTTTCTAAAACAAAAAGATTTACTAGCTTTCCTACTAGGTAAATTCGATGAAGATGTCTTCATAAGAATTTCTAGCTGAAGAGTAGGGTGGTAACTATCTTCAGGGGTAGATAACGGATTAGACCTACGCACTGAAAAATGTGTGGCGCGATCAGTAAAAACTAAGTCAAGTGTACGATTCATACTATTCTTAATAAAATTTATTTGCTTAAGGGAATAATCTAATATTGCATCAACAAATTTACACGAAGAGCCAGGTACAAGGGAATTAGAAAGCTCAGAGGGGGACCAAGGTACAAGTGGGAGATTAAAATCACCCATGACTAATAAATAGTCAGTGGTTTATAGAAGAGAGTGGACGAATTTTATAGAATCCACATGAGCCGTGTAAGTAATATCATCAGATGAAGGTGGAATATAAGAACAAGTCAAAAATTTATTGCAATTGTTAACGAAAACTTTAACACAAAGAAACTCAATATTATTAGAGAAAGGGGTAAGTATTTCATTGGCGCATAGAGACGAACTGACAGAAATCAGAACACCACTACCAATTCTCGCGGACCGATCTTTCCTAAAAGTTACAAAATTACTATTAAAGATTTCTGAGTTAAGGACTTCAGGGCGGAGCCAGGTTTCAACAAAGACAATAATATCAGAATCTAAAGAAAAGCTATCGAGAAATAACCTTTTAAGTTTAGAATTAATTCCTCTAACGTTTTGAAAAGATACTAACAGAGTTGACAGCTGAGAATTATTTACTTTTTTCTCTGTTTTGCCGCACTTTTTGAGTTTTTTGGTACCGGGACTAAATTAGCTACAATAGATGGAGCTTTTTTCCGATCTTTTTAATCATATTCATGCACAATACAATTACTAGGCCAAAAGTCGGGTTTAAGCAATTCGGCGAAATAATCGGCCGGAACTATAATTTTAAACGAAGAAATAGATCGCTTATGGGCAAACTTAAATTTATTTATAATAGTATTAGAGATAGATGGACATTTAGAAACTACCAACCGAGAGACAAAGACAGCCTTAGTGACAGGAACGAAAACTAAGGGCTTAGGTGAAATTTTGACTGAAGGCTGTATAGTTGGCACAATAGCAGGGTTAGAAACACCTGTATTAACTGCCACAGCAAAAGGAACTGGAGGAGAAACTGACGTAGGAGTTGAATACACCTGGTCGCTATTTTGATTTGAGCAACCAGGAGTATTTAGGCTGTCATCAGCATTAATAACAACTGTAGGGGGTACTTTTGTTTTGGAAGATTTGGCCTTCTTCCGTTTAGGAGACAAATCAGAACATTTGTACTCCTCAAAAGATTTTTCATAATCTTCTAGCTTTTCACCTAGCCGTTTATAATCCTTTACTAACTCCGAAAAGGCATTGCGGGATTTCATAACAAATTTGGAAAAATTAATTTCCGAAGGGCGGCAGTCAGGACACGACCAGCGCAAGCCTTTATTTTTGGCAATGCTGTCCACAATTCGAAACACGATACAGAAACGCTAGCACCATCATGTGATTTCTTACACTTCGCGTAACAACAAGCCATGATTACAAAAGGAAAAAATGAATTAGAAAAAATTTTTAAATATTCAAAATTAAGGATTTGATAGGAAGCAAAAGCCAAAAAGTATGCAATTAAAATTTAATAAAGCAGAAGAAAGTACTAAAAAAGGAAAGTGAAAGTCTGAATGAAAAAAGTAAAACAGTCACTCACTATGCAACAATTACACTATAGTCGCGCAAAAAACAGGTGTTCGCTATTTGTTTACTTTTGTAAATGCAAACAATGGAAAGCACCAAAATTACAAAATTAATCACAAAGAAATTTAATTTTTATAAAATGATTTCACCACACAATGTAGTAAGAAAAACACAAGTTATTATCTAGTAACTAAATAAAAACAGCGGAACGCAAACTAAGCACGACTAGTACAGTACACAGCGAAAAAAGTTTTTTAGTTCTCGTAGGACTAGTGCGAACGGTTGATCTTACGATAGGCTGTACATTTTTGAACTCATGAGACAAGCTTAAGCGAGTGTTTGCGTACATCTACATATTTATTCGTCGCATCAGGCATAACTGTGTTACTGTTGAGCACATTGACTTGGGTGACATTCAAATGACACATCTATAAGATTGGAGTTTTGCGTGTTGGAGTACGATAAAAAAATTCTGCTTTGCCATATGAATGTCAACATCCAATAATATTGCCACGATAGCATCCGGTAACGCGCTGCAATTATTTTAAACTTTCATCGTCGTAATTTAAATGTTGGACCTCGCTCGTGGCTTGCTTCGATTCGTCTTCAATACTGACCTATCGGTGGACGTAAAACAGTTTCAGTTTTTGCATTGAACCGTTTTATACTCACTCTCAGCAAGCCGGCGCGGATGTGGTCTGACAATGCCACGAATTTCGTTGGAGCAAAAAACGAGTTGAGAGACTTGAAGCGGCTTTTCTTAGATGACACTCATCAAGGAGCAGTACATGAATTCTGTCTTGCAGACGGTATAGAATGGCGGTTCATTCCTCCCCGCTCTCCACATTTTGGCGGGCTGTGGGAAGCTGCCGTCAAAACCGCGAAGTATCATTTCATTCGAGCGGTTGGCCCTTCCTTGCTTTCTTCAGACGACCTTCGCACTCTTGTTTGCCACATCGCTGCAATAATTAACTCAAGGCCTTAGTTCCAATTTCAGAGCACCCGCGAATCGATGTCCTACGCCAGCCTTTCCTTGTACGGCGCCTCTGGTTTGTTTCCGAGCTGATACAGGGATCAATATCAACCGATTACACCGCTGGCAGCGCATCACCTACTACCAGCAGATATTTTGGGCGCGGTGGCGTGAAGAATACTTGACAATTCTACAACAGCGCACCAAGTGGCGCTTCTCAAAGACTGGGATTCAAGTTGGGGACGTTGTTTTGGTGAAAAATGAGAACCTGCCCCCTCTCAAATGGCCACTCGCCCGTGTGGTCGAACTCGTCGTGGGAGATGACAAGGTTGCCCGGGTGGCCATACTGAAACCGCCATCACCCGCGGAGTAGTGCAGAAGCTTTGTTTGCTGCCTAAGCAGGATGCTGTTGAAAGACCGTGTGTTCCAACGGGGGAACGACGTTTAGTTCAGCCCGCAGCCGAAGATGCAGCTGATAAGTAGCTGTTTTCTTTTGTAGTTTTTCTTTATTTTTAATTGCCCTGCGCAGCAATATATGCGCTCTTTAATTTTGTCGCCTATCGCCTAATTTCATATTATTCACTTTTGCCTACTGCACTTAAAGTTAGTTGCAAAAATTCGTTAGATCGAAATACACCTTTGTTCGTGGTGCGGCAAATTCGAGTTGTATCAAATAAACTAAATTTCATTCAAAGCTCTCGTTTTTTGGTTTTAGTTAAATTTCGAAAAGCTAATGAAATGAATAATGAATCTGATTTATTAGACTGTGTGTCCATTTGTAATTACATTTAACATAAAGGTTAAACTAAATATAAAGAATATTAGGACCGATTATCGATAAAGTAGTATCTCGATAATCGACCGATAGGTCTGGTGGCAGGGTTGGTCCAAATGGTGACTGTCAGATGGTATGCGACAGGGACGGACTTAGTGATCTCAAGCGCAGCTGACTCAAGGAGCCCGTTTTTTAATGCCGCTATTAATTGGAAAGTATATTTATTTTACCTTCATTATTTATGTTTTTATAGGCAATTTTACTAATGTATTTTACATAAAAGTGAGTAATTTACTACAAGGAATGCCAACCTCAAGCGCACAAACACTACGTCTTGTTTCAAACCAGGGTAAGTCATCACAATATAACTTTGAATTAAATTGATTATGTTATTTCAAGATTCTACGGACCGCAATGTAAACATGACTCGTATAAACAACAAGACTTCGCCTTGGACAGATTCAATGAGATCAGAATATGTTGTAATTTGGGGATTCCAAATACATGAGGCATATTCAAAAATCGGACGAATCAAAGAAGTAAACAGCTGCTTGGTGGTATAAGCATCATTAAATTCATTAGACCAACTCTTAATAAAGCCAAAAACAACTCTAGCTTTATTAGCAGTCATGAGAACTCAAGTTAAGTTTGGGGCTCATAAAAACACCTAAGTTGTCAAATTCATAATCATATGCTAAAGTAGAACCATTTGAAGAATTAGAATATAACATAGGTTTACTGCGATTGAAAGACATTATTTTACATTTAACACAATTAAGATAAAGAAAATTATTACTACACTACTTGGAAAGCTGATCGAGGCCTTGTTGAAGAAGGCTCTGATGATGCAGAGCAGAGCCAATCCGCTGGAAATAAGGCAACTCCAGAAGCATCTTTTCATCGATAACTGGGAAATTGATTGGGTAAGAGGACCCTGTACTTGGGTCGGGATAAAAGCTACGGGAGACAAAACTATCACTATAGTTATTTTGGAAGAAGCTGGAAAATAAGTTAGAAATATTAATATTATTTTATCACTCAATATTAAATATCTTCATACAATTCAAATTCATAAATAAATGTTACATAAATTTATGATGTTACATAAATAATAAATAAAAAAATGTATTGTATACGAAACTAATATGGTTTACAGGACAGTCTTTACAGTATAATACCTTAAAATAGTAGCATTTTCACATACAGTGAGTCACATAAGTATTTTACCTATTGATTTTCAGGCCAAAGTTTGAAATATGAAATAAAATGTTGGTCTTCTGCTAAAGGCATATTTGCATTTAAGTTTAACCCAATAATGGATAATATACGATGATCTTTTAGCTAGCAATTGATGCTCAATCATTTTCTGGCAAAAATTTCGATCTTACAAAAGTATTTTGCCTCGCAACAAACTTTACGTTGTTTCCATATTTCCTTTGAAATTTTCCACAGTTTCGTGGAAATTATGCATGCTGTACTTGCTGTTAATGCAATATGCCAATGTTGTGTAAAATTTAGGGTATGATCGTACTGAATTCAATTCTGTGGTCACTGACGAAGACTCATATCACCCATACACTTTCAATATGTATAATTCATATGAAGTAGGAATGAAAGAAAGCAATTCACTATTGCACTCTATTGTCACCGTTGCACAGTAGTACAACATCGGCAATAAGATTTATAGAAATAATAAACATATTAGTGGTCACTCATATTGCTGGCGTTTTGTCACTATGTGCACAACAACCAGGAACACGTTTTCCCTTTATACGACGTTGGAACATGGCTGACATGTAAAAACAATGATCAACTGCACGCCATAGGCCGACAGTCGGACATCGAGAAACATAAATCATTTTCTGTGCGTCAAGCTTTATTAAACTGATTAAGTTTACAAAATCAGCTGTTCTAAAACAAAAAGATTTACTAGCCTTCCTAATAGGAGATTTCATTGAATATGTCTTCAAAAAAATTTTAAGCTAAAGAGTAAGGTGGTAACTATCTTCAGGGGTAGATATCGGATAAGACCTACGCAATGAAATATTTGCGGCGCAATGTGTAAAAACTAAGTCAAGTGTACGATTAATGCAATTCGTTATAAAAATTATTGGCTCAAGAGAATCATTTAATATTGTATCAACAAATTTACATGAAGAACCAGGAACAAGAGAATTTGAAAGATCAGAAGGGGACCAAGATACTAATCGGAGATTAAGATCGCCCATATGGGGATTCTGAGCCACTTGAGGAGGAGTGAGTGAGTGAGTGAGTTGGTGAGTATGGAGACGGAGAAGTGAATATGCTGTGTGTGTGGTGGTGAATATGAGAGTAGGGGAAGTGAGAATGGAGAATGGAGAAACTACATGCGTTGTATGTGGGAATGAAATCCTAAAATCTATTTATAGTGTATGTGAATATGGTAGCAGGTAGAAGATCCTCTATGGCTTATGTATGCGTGTGTCCTGTAAAACGATTTTGTACTTGAAGGATAGTTTCTGGCTGCATACAAATTGCATGCGTTGTATGTGGGAATCAAATCCTAGAATCTATTTATAGTGTATGTCAATATGGCATCAGATGGAGGAATGCGGCTGATCCTGTGTGTATTAGCGCGAGTATGGTAACAGGTAGAAGAATGCGGCATCGTGGTTGTGAATATGGCAACGGAGAAGTGAGTATGCTAGCAAGGATGATAAGTGATTCTGATCCAGTCTGTGTATAAGTATGGTAGCAGGTAGAAGAATGCGACATCGTGATAGTGAATATAACAACGGGGAAATTAATATGCTAGCAATGATGATGAAGAATGGCCGAACGCATATGTTTTTTGTTATGTTCTGTAAAACGAATTTATACTGTGTGTGAGTGTGTTATGTAAAACGCATTTGCACTATTACAAATGTTGTATGGGGCTGTAATCTAGTGGAAAAATTTTTCTAGCAGTTTATTTTATTTTTTTATTATTTATATCAAAATAAAAATTTTATATACATTTTAAAATTTTTATATTTAATTGACTAAAAAGTACATTTTTGTAATATATCCTTAAATATTTATATATATATATGCATGTGCAAAATAAACAACTTTTAATCAGATCTGAAGTTGAATATCTCATTTAAATCTTAATGGGGTAATGCGCGATTTATTTCTAATTCAACTGATGAAAGGCATTGTTTTGATGTGAATTTGTGACATTATTAATATAACGCAAATGCTCGTCCTTCAAATGTTGTGTGATAGAATTCGGCAAGTACAAGTAAAACTCACCGTTAAGTAAGCAGTGAATTCTCTCTCCGAATTTGGTGTTTATAATCTCAATAAATGTGTGTTGTTTTTTTATCGGATAATATATCCTTTATATGTAAAATGGTTTTATTATTCTTCCCACATTTTTTAAAAATGGACTGTAACTGTGTATCAATTTGAAATTTATTTTCCATTTTTTAACTTTGCGTCTATGGCCCTCGAAATACGACTGATTGTTAATATAAATCGTTTAGGCTCTATATACCATTCATCAATTGCTTCAACATATGGATTCTTAAGTCCCGTCCTCTCTATTTGATGCATAAATATTGAAAATCTCAACTGTCTTCCCTTTTATATTATTTACGATCATTAAAAGATTTTCAATGGTCTGGATATGTATATGTTATGAGTTCATGTTTATTCTTGCAGAGATTTAGATTGTTTATGCTCTCGAATTTCAGAGTATAAATAGGTTCTCAACTGTCATCCCTTTTATATTATTTACGATCATTAAAAGATTTCAATGGTCTGGATATGTATATGTTATGACTTCATGTTTATTCTTACAGAGTATGAGTATGGTTTTGCTCTGAATTTCAGAGTATAAATAGGCTTACACATCCTGAGCAACCTTATTATTAAAATCACAGCTCTATTGAGTAAGTCCTTTAAGCCTTCGTGTTTTGTTTAACAAAAAAAAAAAAAATAATAAATAAAAAATAAAAATAATAAAAAAAATATTAACCATGCTATCATGTGAAATTCGAAATTTTCTTGATAAGTATGGGGATGTTTTAATGGAAGAACATTGGACAAATTTCGAAAATGCCTTGGAGGTGATTGTAGACGTAGAGAAAGTTGGGTGGAGGACATCACGATATGGGACACATATCGCCAATTGTCACTGGGCTAATGACAACGCTGGAGCTGGACCAGACACGTGTGCCTGCTGCTGTTTTAGAATGAAATGTAAAAAAATTGAGAACTTAATGAGGAAATACGAAACACTTCATCATAGAATGATTAATTTAGAACTTTAACTATTAATTAAATAAATATAATAAAACAAAAAAAAAAAAAAAAGTCTATTTTAAGAGAATACACAATGTTATTCAATAAAATTATCGAAAGGAAAAAAGTAACTCGAACTAATAACTGTTATTTGGTCAGAGGACCATGTCCATGTAAACAGTTCAAAGAATCTGCAGATGCACATGTTTGTGGATGTTTCAAATTTATCGAAAAATGTAAAAACTTTGGAAATTTAATGAAAAGATATGAGTCACTTAATCATGAAATAGTAAAAATAAAAAATAATTGTAAATAAGAAACCATTTCTGTTTTTCTTTTTCGTATAAAAGCAACTTATTATTGCTGAGTAACTCATTATTAGTGTGCCCCCTCAAGGAATAAGTCAGAGCTGTACAAAACATGAAGCGCATCATAAATTCTATTATTTGGCTTCTAACACTATTAGTATTACCGAATCTTATGGAAGGACTACCGACATCACTCTCATTAAATGATTCACTCAATCCAAATGGAAGATTGGGATTTTTATTTCATATGCCTCATAATGAGTTATACTCAGTAAATATAAAGAAAAACAAAGAGCGATTCGATATGACAATTTATCAAGGAAGTGTGACTTCAGTTAATAAGCCGAAAGATAACTTCTATTAAGAAGACAAGTTATCTCAATGTTGTATAAAAAGCCATCAATTTCCGAAACTCAACTCATTCTCATACGAGCATTCAAGGGATTAAAAGGATTTTTAAATAAAGGAAACAGCTTATTGAAAAGTGAAGATTAAGCAAGTTGATACATATATTTCAATTAAAGGACTGGAAGAAAAAGTATTATGGAGAGCAAATCACTTTTAAAGGAAACATCTGATAAAAGTTCAAAGAAGGAAATGGAATACAAAGTTTTCAAGAATCCTTTCAAAAAAGAGGAGAAAGAACCAAAGGCAGACAAATATACATCATCCGACAATAAATATAAGAAATTCTGACTTCCTTTCCTAATCTCTATTAAAATAGAAAATCAACTCATTTCATAATATTATTTAATAAGTTTTTTATTATTATTATTACAATAAATTAAATAAAAATTTTAGACATAAATGTCCACAATTAAAAGTGTTGTAGTTTTGTAATTGGTTATAATTATATTTCAAATTCCGTTTCCCCAGGTATTTGATTATTTCCTTTGGGGGTGGTAAACTTCCAAAGCTATCGAAATATTCCTTACGTGCGCCGTCCTTGTAATATGCTACCCAGTGAGTTCCGTTCCCATTAGAAGAATCTAAATTTACAATACCACTTTCAATCGGATGTGCTCGTCTCGGCAGATTATCTCGCATAAACACACCTCTAAAATGTGGAATATGCATCGCATATTTTTGTAAATCAACTTCACTCAACGCTCGTCTGGGTAGCTTTCTTAAAAATTTTTTGCATGCGGTTTATAATAAAATCCGAGACCCTTCTTATATGGTTTAAGGTAAAATCCTTTTCCCAAAGCAATTGCTTCCATGGTTTTATTATGACGCAGCGATTCTTCTAATCGTTGTTTCGCCGATTTCGCTTCATTAATTGCCTTAGCAATTGCTGCACCTCCGGTTGACAATCCACCAATTGTACCAAGCGCTGTTAGTATCGGTATCAGAGGTAAGAAACCACCTACTTTTGGTACAGGTATTACTCTCGGAATTGTAATACTAGATTTTTTTACTTTTCCTAATGAAGATTTAATAGTTTTCTTTGCAATTTTTATAGCATCCTCAATATTTTCGGGTTTAACTTCCTTTAAAACTTTTCTGGCATTTTTTACGAGCGATGTAAATGTTTTCTTAGTTTTCAATGCTCGCTTTTTCAATTTCATGTTCGTGCACCCCATACCAAATTTAGTTTTGGCTTTCATTGCGTTTGTTACAAACCATGCACTTGTTCGCTCGCCAATGCTACTATCTTTAGATAGCACTCGTCTCCACGCCTTTTCAGCTAATATTTTATCAGCAATGTGTCGTTCCCCTAAATCTTTTGATTTAGAGTAAGCAATATCGTGTTCTCTACAAGCACTATCAAGCGGGTTAATTCCTTGATCACCCCTTTCTAATCGTTTTGTCAAATTTGTTCCCGGACCACAAAACTGATAGCCTGGTATATGTAGTTCTATTGGTAGTTTGTCTATAGCTTTATTTAGCAAACTATAATACAATAGAGGGAATAAATAATAACGAATTATAAGAAAGTTATTTAATGAAGAACGAACACCCAAACAAGAAAATTTTTCATATACGGGCTCTAGTCTACTTAATCTAAACATAACAAATTCAAGTTATAAATATTAGGATAATCCTACTCTTAATTTCATCACAAACAACTAGTCATAATAACCACAACAATGATATTATTTCCATTGTCATATTCACACGACTTAAGAAAAAAAAACTTTAATTATGAAACATTTCGGTTTCATACTTGTCAGTGAGCGAAATATTCATATGAGTTCTAAATGTAATAAAAATGTTGCACCACCAGTTGATGGAAATGATGTAACAATAAAAGATTTCGTAGTTGACCTCATTAGAGTAGTTAGTAGAGAGATAGAATCAATAAAAGAGCAAACGAATGAGGAAGATAAAACTTTAAAACAATTGCTGGAGAAAACGAATAATGTCGAAATGAATTTTGGTCGCGATATTGAAAGCTATATAAAAAAATTTTGCGAACCGTTTCAAAGGGTTCAAAAACTATTTGTATCAACAACTACCTGAAAAATCTGAAAAGAAGCAGCAATGAGAGGAAGAACACCAAAAACAACAACCAGAAAATGTGAATGCAGGCAAAACCTTTTCACAGAATTACATCGAGACGCTCGAAGAAATTTCCACGTCGAAAGGTGATAAGAAAGGGTATCGATGATCTTTGGCAAGCCGATCTTGTGGATATGGGAAGTTTTTTTTGTTTTTTTTTTTCTAAAGAGGCTATGTTAGAAAAAAACTTTCAATATAGTTAGAGTTATAAGCCAAACACATTACATAAAAGGGAGAAAGATGATCGTGCAGTGTTTAATCTAATGGGCAAATAATATCTTGTTGAACGCGAAGGCACGTTAAAATTTACATTCCCGAGGAGACAAGGCGAATTGACTTATTCAACTTATAATAAACGATACCGCTTTTTGATGACAGTTATAGACACATTTTCCAAGTATGCATGAAGAGTAGCTCTAAAATCAAAAAATGCTCTTGATGTCTCAAAAGGAATTGAAAGCATATTTAACCAAGGTCGAGTCGTCCACAACCTTCAAACTGACGATATCAAAGAGTTTTTCAACAAAGAATTTCACAAGCTGATGAAAAAATATAGAATTAATCATTACTCAACCTATAGTATAATGAATGCATCAATTGTTGAACGCTTCAATAGAACTTTAAAGGGTATGATGTGGAAAGAGTTTAGCTATCATGGTACATATAAATGGTTTGAAAACTATCAATCTTTGATTGATACATATAATAATAAAGTTCATAGGACTATTAACTTAGCTCCAATAGAAGTTAATACATCTAATGAAAAAGATATATTAAATGGAGCTTATAACAGAATGAAAATTTTTCATAAACCAAAATTTTATATTCATGATAATGTGCGAATAAGTAAATATAAGCATGTGTTTGAGAAAGGCTACACACCAAATTGGACAACTGAAATATTTAAAATCCATCGAATACAAAACACCAACCCAACAACATATATATTAAAAGATTATCAGGGAAATGTCATTAAAGGGGGTTTCTATGAACAGGAATTACTAAAAACTCGCTTTCCTGACACATATTTGGTAGAAAAAGTTCTAAAGTTAAGAGGAAATAAAGTTTTTGTAAAGTGGTTAGGCTTCTCAAATCAACATAACTCTTGGATAAATAAAAAAGATGTATTGTAATTGACTAATAAAAAATGTTATGAATAAAAAACTTTATATTAAGACAGTAACGTGTTTTTAATTTTAGTTTGAAATAAGCATTCGAGATGTCAAAAAAGTTTTTCGCTGTGTATTCTACTAATCGCGCTTTGTTTGCGCTCCGCTGATTTTATTTAGGTACAACATATTAACTTGTGTTTTCTTACTAAATTGTGCGTTATCAATAGTGCATTTCTTATAATTATCGGTGGTGGCATTTGAATTATTCGGTGCTCTCTGGTGAAATAATTTTATAAAAATTAAATTTCTTTGTGATTATTTTTGTGATTTTGGGGCTTTGCATTGTTTTTTTTTTTTTTTTTGTAAACAAACAGCGAAAATCTGTTTTTTGCGCGATTATAGTGGATTGTTGCATAGTGAGTAACTGTATACATTTTATCGTTGAAACTTTTACTTTCCTTTTTTAGTACTTTCTTCTGCTTTATTAAATTTGAATTGCATACTTTTTGGCTACTGCTTCCTATCATTCATTAATTTCAATTCATTTTTTTTAATTATATCTACGTTTATTCCATACGTGTGTTTCCTTCTGTAATCATGGTTTGTTGTTACGCGAAGTGTAGCACTTGATGCTGCCACCGTTTCTGCACATGTCGCTTGTGCCGACTTGAATGGTCGAATCGTGGACAGCATTGCCAAAAATAATGGCTTGCGCTGGTCGTGTCCTGACTGCCGCCCTTCGGAAATAAATTTTTCCAAAGTCCGCCTTCAGTCAAAATTTCACCTAAGCCTTTAATTGTCGTTCCAGTCACTAAAGCTATCTTTGTCTCCCGGTTGGCCACAGATAATACGGAATGTGATGTTCATCATTACATAGTTTCTAATCGTCCATCTATTTCTAATACTATTATAAATAAATTTAAGTTTGCCCATAAGCGATCTATTTCATCATTTAAAATTATAGTTTCGACCGATTATTTCGGGGAATTGCTTAAACCCGACTTTTGGCCTAGTAATTGTTTTGTGCATGAATATAATTACAAAGATCGGAATAAAGCTCCACCTTTTGTAACTAAATTAGTCCCGGTACCAAAAAACGCAAAAAGTGCGGGAAAACAGAGAAAAAAGTAAATAATTCTCAGCTGTCAACTATGTTGGTATCGTTTCAAAACGTTAGAGGAATTAATTCTAAACTTAAAAGGTTATTTCTCGATAGCCTTTCATTTGGTTCTGATATTACGAGTACTGTCTTTGTCCCTGGCTCCGTCGAGAAGTCCTAAACTCATAAATTTTTAATAGTAATTTTGTAACTTTTAGGAAACATCGGTCCGCGAGAATTTGTGGTGGTGTTCTGATTTCTGTCAGTTCGTCTCTATGTGCTAAAGAAGTACTTACCCCTTTCTCTGATAATATTAAGTTTCTTTGTGTTAAAGTTTCAGTTAACAATTGCAATATATTTATAACTTGTTCTTCTATACCACCTTCGTCTGTTGATACAATTGAAACTGCTCATGTGGACTCTCTAAAATTCGTCCACTCTCTTCTCTACACCGCTGACTATTAATTAGTCATGGGTGATTTTAATATCCCACTTATCTCATTGTCCCCTTCTGAGCTTTCAAATTCCCTTGTACCTGGCTCTTCGTGTAAATTTGTTGATGCAATATTAGATTATTCCCTTAAGCAAGTAAATTTTATTTCGAATAGTATGAATCGTACACTTGACTTAGTTTTTACTAATCACGCCACAAATTTTTCATTGCGTATGTCTAATCCGTTATCCACCCCTGCAGATAGTTATCACCCTACTATTCAGCAAGTAATTCTTATGAAGACATCTTCATCGAATTCACCTAGTGGGGAAGCTAGTAAATCTTTTTGTTTTAGAAAAACTGATTTTGGTAAACTTAACCAGTTTCTCTTAAATACTGATTGGTCGGCTTTAAATTCCATGGGTGTTATCGATGAAGTTATGCAGTTGTTTAATAAAACTTTACTAAAATTTTTCAATATTTTTTAATATTAAACGTGATCTTAAGTCGAATCCTAAGAATCCCACATTTTGCCTTTTCGTAAAAAAGGTAATAAAAGGAATATTTCAAACTACCAAGGTATTGCTTAGCTATGCACAATACCAAAGTTGCAGGAATATATAATTACTGTCCAGTTTCAGCATTATATTATTCCGAATTGGAATATTTCTCAACATGGCTTCTCTTAAGAACGTTCGACAGTTACAAATTCTTTTCATGTTTTTCCAGTGGATTTTCTCTATACTGTCAGACGGATGTTATTTATACTGATTTTAGTAAAGCATTTGATTGTGTTTGCCATTCGTTGCTTCTTACCAAGTTGGATAGATTTGGCTTTTCACTTAAACTTTTAATGTGGATTGATATCTATTTAAGGCGGAGGTCCAAAAAAGTTTTATTTAATGGCTGTGTTTCTAACACTATTAACGTTTACTCTGGTATTCCTCAAGGTAGCCAATTAGGTCCATTGCTCTTTTACATTTTCATAAATGACCTTCCATCGGTTATTAAGCATTCTCATGTGCTTATGTTTTCTGGCGATGTAAAACTTTGTTTTACTCTGGATTCTCTTTATATTCAGAATCTTCTTTAAGAAGACCCCAATCAAATTTCCAAGTGGTGTAATAATAATTTTCGTTATCTAAATTGTGATAAATGTAAAATAATGTTTTTGTCTCATATTAATCCTATGTTATATTCCTACTCTTTAAATGGTTCTACTTTAGCACGTGTTTATGAGTTTAACGACTTAGGTATTTTGATGAACCCGAAACTTAACTTTAGTTCTCATATGCTCATAACCACAAATAAAACTAGAGGTGTTCTTGGCTTTATTAAAAGACAGTCTAAAGAATTTAATGATCCTTACACCACCAAACAGCTTTTCACTTCATTGGTTCGTCCGATTTTAGAATATGCTTCATGTATTCGGAATCCCCATCTTACAACATAATTCGATCGTATTGAGTCTGTTCTAATTTAACTATTATTTATTTTCTAATTAATTTAATTTAGTTTGTTTAATTTTATTAATTAGTGTTTTTTAATCTATAAGTAAAAATTTATTAAGTAGATAAAGCAGCTGTTGACCATTTGGTCGTGGTTGTGGAACAGACACTAGGTCAGGTTTCGTAAGTTCTCTTGCTGGGTAGTGTGCTATTACAACGTCTGCGATAAAAAACATTAAATTTGAGTAGAAATTCCTCAATTATAACTGCATTTAACTTTTAATGTGCTCTTATATATTTTCATAAGTTCCATTCAATACCCAATGTGGATGAGGAGAATAATTTGTTCCATATTAGGGAGCAAGTAATTGAGCCTCCCGTTGGATCATATCATCATATCATATTGACATCCCTGATTATATATAACATGAGTATGAAAGAAGGAGCCAAGAATAAAATAAGCTCCGAATAGAAGCAAACAATAATACTATGGAAATATACATTTTCTCTGAATTAGATGACATTAACTTTGAGAAGGAGCATAGTATTGCTTTATTACTACGTTTCGAGAAATCTCTATTAAAAGCAGGATAACGACATGCTTTAACTAAGAGTTTAGCTATCACGAACAGT
This sequence comes from Stegana nigrithorax, assembly GCA_037044495.1. Lineage (NCBI taxonomy): Eukaryota > Metazoa > Arthropoda > Insecta > Diptera > Drosophilidae > Stegana > Stegana nigrithorax. The sequence continues at coordinate 16,064 of JBAMBQ010003803.1, forward strand.
AATGTTATCTGTATAGAGTATAGTACGAGTATAGGTAGCGTTTCGTATATAAATTGTGTGCCAGCCCACACTCTCCATCAGTTTTCAATAAATCGTGATCCTGGTTATAAAATAGATGAACTAACGAAAAATCTTATCTATTTACTGTTAATACGAAAGAAATTAGTTCAATTGCGATAAAAATTGTCAACCAAAATAATCAATGAATTAATTTCCTTGGGGAAACAATTATTCTAAGACTCCAGAAGACGGTTGAAGCAAAGAAAAAGATAATATATAATAATTAATATTTTCTTAATGATATTTTGCGTATTAGTGAGTTGTCTGCAGTCGATCAACAAAGAATCGTGAACCAAATCATAAACGAAATAGTAGTAAAAGACTCACAAAAGCAAATATGGAATATATGAAATATTTATGTTTTATATTAAAACAAGGAATATTTGCGTAATAATCACTCGTCATTTAGGCATGACAAAAACAGTAAAAAACGTTGTATTATTGAACAGAAATGAAAGTGTTATGCTCAAAAACGCAGGATGATCACTATAAAATTGAATTGCCACAAAAAATTCTTATTTTAATTTTTGTGTTCCACTGAAAATGTCATTGGGTTTCGCTGAAGATTATAACAAAGTGTTGTTGAATGCTAAATATGAATTGATATTACTACGCTATAAATCAGATACAATCGTTGTATACTCAACTGATAAGACAGAAAACAATAAATTGAAAGTGACGATAACACAAATAGCTTGGAAGGTGCCACATGTACAATTGTCTGATTCAACTTAATTACAAGTTTTAAAGTAATTAAAAGTAGTCAGGGCCTTTCATTAGGATTCCAAAGTTGGGATTGCTATTTCAATCTACTTCTAATAAATGCTACAAACCATTTATGGAATGTCAAATTAACACCACAACATGAAAGACCGCGCCTTTTACTGCTAGAATTTAAGCGACATGGGACTCTTCCGCATTGTGATATAAATGATGTTAAGGTTCATTTAAATTCCGAATCATACCCATATGATGATAATCAGAATGAGGCATCAGAATGAGCAAGTTAAAAAGGTCCTCTTGATATACGCATCGAATTCAGAAAAAATAAAAATGTGGAAACGGGAACATCTGTATACTGTATATTTATTCATGATCGTATTATATAGCGTTGACTGGAGAGGTCAGAAGGAAAATTTAGTTTGCCAGCAATCAAAAAGATGAGTGGATAAACAGTCGTCGACCTCCATGCCTTCAGGAGCTTTAACAACAAGTTTATTTTAAAAGAATTATCAATTTGCTTTAACGATAAGGCCTCCATTCAGTTTCATTTTACCGGATAAATTTTATCAGAATCAAAATAATTGGCTCCCAACTAATTTCCACGGATTAAGGTGGGATGACGATTTCACAAGGAAGTTAAAAAATTTATGAACATTCAATTAAAGAACATGAGAATATATAAGGCTAAAGAAAATTTCTAAATGCGTCAACATTTATGATTTAAATGAATTAGGATGTAACGGGTGATTTTTTAGCTAATATCTTTTTGGCAACATTGGTTTAAACAGCTGACGCACGTTTCGTGTTTTGTTTCACTGTCAAACATCTTCAATTTGTCTATAATTTAACCATGAATCGTCTTACAAACGAACAACGCTTGCAAATTATTGAATTTTATTATCAAAATGCGTGCTCTGTTAAGAAAGTTCATCGCGCGAAAAATTGTGTTCAGCGACGAAGCTCATTTTTGGCTCAATGGGTACGTAAATAAGCAGAATTGTCGATTTTGGATTGAATATCAGCCGAAGCATTGCAAGAGCTACCAATGCATCCAGAAAAAGTCACAGTTTGGTGCGGTTTATGGGCTGGTGGCATCATTGGACCGTACTTCTTCAAAGATGATGCGAATCGTAACGTAACTGTGAATGGTGAGCGCTACCGTGAGATGATATCCAACTTTTTTTTGCCCAAAATGCAAGAGCTTGACTTGCATGACATGTGGTTTCAACAAGACGGTGCCACATGCCACACAGCACGCGCAACAATGGACTTATTGAGAGGCGAGTTCGGTCAACATTTTATTTCACGTTCGGGACCGGTCAATTGGCCGCTTAGATCCTGCGATTTAACGCCTTTAGACTATTTTTTGTGGGGCTATGTTAAAGCTCATGTCTATACAGACAAGCCCGCTTCAATTGACGCATTGGAAGACAACATTGAAGCATTTATTCGTGAGATACCGTCCGAAATGTTGGAAAGAGTATGCCAAAATTGGACTAAGCGGATGGACCACTTGAGGCGCAGTCAAGGTCAACATTTGCATGAAATAATCTTCAAACATTAAATTATATGGACCGTACTATCGATTCAAATAAAGATTTTATGCATTTTTCTGAATTTTATGTATTTTTTTTTGAAAAACTTTCCTATAGCTTTTAAAAAATCACCCTATATAAGCTCAAAAATAATATATATAGCAGTTTATACAGAAATAATGTGCTATGCTCACTCGATGTTTAGAGGAACTTATTGCTCATGTCCACTTTAAAATGTTCTTGCAGTACAAAACTATATTGAAACGGAAATAAGAAACATTACATAAGTTTTGTATTTATTTTATTTTATTTTATTGAAGATTATATTAAAAGATAAAAATGATATAATTATGATGAAATAATTTAACTAAAATAGGTTTTAATGGTTAATTATTTCATTATTAATAAAAGATAAGTTATAAAAACAAAAATTATGTAATTATGAAGAAATAATACAAATTAAATTGGTTTTAATGTTTATAAAAACAAGAATTATGTAATTATGAAGAAATAATACAAATTAAATTGGTTTTAATGTTTAATTAATTTATTATTCATAAAAGATCAATTATAAAAAAAAACTTTAATTTGTGTTAAGTACTGTCCTCATCGATACAGACGGGAGCTTTCAACTGAGTTCGTCGTTCGTTTTTTTTTCTGAAATTGTAGAGATTTGATAGAATTTTAATTGCCAAACTCGAGTGCTTACCACGATACCTATGCGCGCGGTGCATTAAAGTGCGAAGACTCACATACCTACCGCAGTAAACAAAAGCATTTGTAATTATTGTCATATTGCCGGTCGCGCTATCAAAAATTGAAATACATTGGCATTGTTGTTGTTTACCAACGGCTCCTAAAGGCAGATCAGTGTAAACAAAACAAAAAATAGTTATCTCTGTCGCACATCATAATCCATCACAAGTGATGACCAACGTAGCAAGTACTTTCCAACACACCTGGCAGCACTCGCGTGTATAAGTGCTAAGAGCGCTACGCTCAACGCCTGTGACTGTTAAATG